>ONZH01000520.1:0-102500 GCA_900303285.1 Rhinella marina
CCCTCAGATTCTGCGGTCATCACTGATCGTGGTTTCTGATGCTATAATTGAAGCCTTTCAGGAGTTAATCAATTTAAAAAAAAAAAAAAAAACATACTCATCAATGTTGATTTGATGACGTCATCACACTGGCCAGGCGTGGTGACATCATCACTGATGACATCACTACACCTGGCCAGCGCGCTGACATGTTGATGTCACACGTCACACCACATGAGATTTTGTCAGTATCTTCAATCAAGATGGCTGCGATGGCCTCTCCGCAAGAAAATGGATGAGGTGAGTATGTTTTTTTTACTGCCATTTCAGGAAAAATAGATTCGTTACCACAAAAAGTGAGGAACTTCAGCTTTTCGGGCAAATCAAATTTTTCCTGAAATTTACATCGAAGTCAATTCGATTGACTTCGATTTGTTCAACACTAATTACAATGTACAGTACATTATACCGTGGATACAATAGTGAAGTTAAATAGCAGTACAGATTGTTCAGTTAGTGTATATATATATATATATATATATATATATATATATATATATATACAGTGTATTAAACAGCCTCTCCAGACCACATAAATGGAGGAGGTGAAGCAGCTCGTACTGGACCGCTTTTATCAGGCTGCTTTGCTCTTTCCTGCTTTTAACATTGACCTCTATGAAGAGAGGAGGGCGGAGGAGGAAGCTGCTGGATAAGAGACACAAACTGCAGTTTCACTCTGCTATATCTAGTAATATAAGGCTCTACCACTGTTCAGAGCGAGGTAATTAATCACTTACTAGCTAGCAGCAGCCTTCTCATCACTCCTCCACTCTCCATAGACTTTGTGTGAAGTTGGAGATGGAGACAAGAGCTACTAGAGGTAGGAGGCTAAGTGGAGGAAGACACCCTGAGAAACACAGGAGGAAGAATAATTATTTAATAATATATATTACAAAGTTTCTTATATTCATTATGCATTTATAAAAACTTATAACTGGAGGTACACTTTAAGCTCAACATCCTTGAGTACATCAAATATGGCAATGACAGTGCACCCAATTTTAATGGAATCTGCCTTACTGTTGAGGCTTTTAAAATGCACCTATCACCTACAGGTGCTATGCCTTAATTATTACGAGGTAGTGATTGCATTTACAAGTTTTAAGATGTGCCAAGCACATTAATTCATTGTTTACTACTAGAGATGAGCGAACGTGCTCGAAACCTCATGAGGACGGAAGCGGCTGCCTGCGTCCATGCGAGCGCAGGGGAGCCGAGCGGTACAGTGCTCGTTTCGAGCATGTTCGCTCATCTCTATTTACTACTCTTCTTAAGAGTTTACTGCTTATGGCATCTGTTAAATGGGCCCATACCCTTTAAGAAATATGCTGTTTTTATAGTGCAAACATATTCTGTAGCGCTGTACAGATATTGCAACCATTTATATCAATCCCTCTCCCAGGTGGGGCTTCCAGTCTACAATGGCTTTAGCTTAGACACATACACACATAAGGCACAATTTAATTTAAAAAAAAAAAAAAACAATCGGCCAGTATCTTTTTGATGCAACTGAAAACAACTAATATTGTATACAGTGGCCATATGCAGCCTGCTAAAAAATACAGCTTGGAAAACAGACATATCATGATACAGAATCAGAATGGACCCTTAATGGATAACAGCAGCTGTCCCACCCAACAGCAGTATATGTTCTTCTGGAAGAGAAGAAATGAATGATGCCTCATCTGCTACAATTTCCAGAGGCCCTTTGCTTCTCAAGTGATCAGGCTTAGTGTTTGAGATAATAGCAGCCTTTTTCATCCATAATTACATATATATGACCTCCTGTTTCATATGAATACACTTTGAACCTGACACTGAAAGAGGACCTTCCATAGCGAAGCTAGAAATACTGTATCAGTAAGACTTAATTAGTTTTAGTGGATACTATTAACAGAGGGCAGCAGCCATAAAGCAGGACAGAGTCAGTATGGGAACATGTAGAAATAAGCTGTCGCTGGATCTGTAGCACAGGCCTGTGCATGTCCAGTTTCCTGAAGAATTAGGGTCTATTACTTGCCACTATGGTGGGTATTTATATATATAGATAATACAGGATCCAACATTCACAATAGATGATATCACTGCTTACCGACTGTTAACCCGGCTTCCCGTACCTGCGATTCTATCCCCACACGCAGGTATGGGTGCTGGCTTCCTCACTCCCCCTCCCTTGCTGTTTCATGCCGTGCTAACAGGCGCGGGCAATGGGGTTCTTAGCTGTGTCTGCACTCCTGCCACCAGCATCTCCCTCCTGGCTCTGAGCAGAGCTAGCACTCTAGCTAATAAGGGTCCCAGTCACACATCTGAATGGTTCAAAATGGTTCAAAATTGCGGAACGGGTGCTGACCCATTCATCTTCAATGGGGCTTCAAAACATGTGGACAGCATACAGTGTGCTGTCTGCATACACACTTCCGTTCCGCGGCCCCGAAAAAATATAGAACATGTCCTATTTTTGTCCGCAGCCATGGAAAAGATTAGGCATTTCTACAGTGCCGGCACATGGCCGGTGAGTGTGTTTTGCGGATCCGCAATTTGTGGATCCGCAAAACACATGCGGATGTGTGAATGGGCCCTTAAGATTTTAATGCAGGGCAAGGGAGGCTCATATTCGGGGGCTGCCTGGGTCAAAATGCGGGTATGTCCAACTTCAGCTCTGAACCTGGACAACCCCTTTAACTGGTAGAGAAATTACAAGCACCACATTCCCATTAGTGTGCATATGTCATTTGCTTGATAGCTGTGTCTTTATGCATTGATACATTGAGGTGACTCAAAGTTTTATTGCAAAGGACCATGAAGGTTTCCTCAGTCACTATCATTACACAGAACATTTTAGGTTGTGAACATTAAGACGTGCAATCTTATTTGTCATCTTACTCTGGCACATTTGTTAGGAGCTGAAGCTGCATGCAAATCAGCTTTCTGCCAAGGACACTTTAATGCTCTCTCCTTTTCCAGATGGCTGATTCCTTCAGTGTTAATTGTGGGTTTCACCTGTGCAATGACTGCGCTCATAATTCCATAACTACAGTGCTAACAAAACTAGAGCTGCCTGGATTCAAATACGGGAACAATCATCAGACAAAAAATGCAATTTGATAAACATAAGGTTGGCTTATCGTTAAGGATATTATCATTTATACACTAATCTGCCGCTACATCAGTGCATTCACTGCTCAAGCACTGAGTAAGGAGTCATGTAGAACGCCATTTGTTATGCTCTTATTTGAATATTGCTATAGCAAATGACAGACCCTGTTTGGAGGGGTCATTTCTGTTGACTACAGTACTTTTTTGGCAATGTTAGGGACGTCTGGTAGCCTGAGGTGAATAGAGAGCAAGCCAACCAACCATCTATTATATGGGACCTCCAAAATAGCCAAGCGCTGGGTTGGCTTTTAAAGGGAGTCTTTCACCTGTTTTTCACCTATATAACTAAGAGCACTGCCCCACAGAAGATTGCATACACATTCCAGACATACCTGTGTGCACTGTGTGTCTGTATTACATGTCCAGAAAAAGCACTTTTATTCTACAGGAAAACAGCTCCCAAGTGCCCGGCTCTGTTGCTGCAAGTGCAAGCTCAGCCATTGTACATCAGTGGTAATCTGTTTGTATATCATTACTACCCACACACACAAGTCTTGAAAAAGGCTTACCTAGGCCGAAACATTGCATCACTGAATTTGTGATCCAATTAAACCATCACATTATCACATTATATGAAAATTTGTGTGACTTTCTTGTTGGACAACACATGACACTGTGTATCCGAGCCCTTATCCCGACCAGTGACAGTTTTTCTGTTCTTCCATAAATTGAGAACACTTCTTAGGAGACACTTTTCATTGCAATTTTGGGTGGTTATCTCAAAGAGGTTTCACTGTCTTCTCTCTAATCATATTTTGCTATAACTGCATGAGGCAATTATCTGTGTTTATATTCTCATTTTTCTCAGATCCCTTCGTCTCCTGAGAATTATTTTGCATTTTCACTCTTTTTTTCATACTTGTTTTCTTTTATTTGCACAGTCAAGCAAGCAGCATTTCTCTTGGTGAATGATATTTAATTTATCATATAGTGATTTTTAAAAGCTTGGCTCCCCATCTGAAGGTATTCTACTAGATGAAATCTAGTCTGTTTCCTTCTCCGGCTAAAATACTTGTTGATTGAGGGCATAGAACTGAGGTGATTAAGTCCCTATTGGCTTATATTTTGAACAATGCTTTCAGATATGTGTACACTTGTTTATTTATTAGCGGACCTAAGCCATTTTTTATATTCTGGTAATTTGAGATATTTTTCCTGGTTTAATAATGACAGTACTTGCCTTGCCTTTCATTTTTCATTTTTCTTGGCACATGATTTTGTTTTTATTTTATTCCAATATAATACAGTATATAGCAGATATATCTAATATTAGAGATAACAATACGTCAAAGAATTAGTTAGCAACTTGCAGCACAAAAAATTAAAAAAGACAGTGCACTACAAATGCAATGAGCCCCTCATGAGACGGTACTGTTGCTCCTCCTGTGGCAGCTTTTATGGCAACACAGGGGTCTGCAGTGGCCCGGGGTTGATGTCGACCACCGGGTTGATGTTGACCATGTTGGTAGCTGGTATCGTGGTAGCTGATGGGAGTTATGACAACCCTGGAATCAGAGGCTCCAATTTTGGCTGCCAGGAAGTAGGGCCAGCAAACTCCTACCAACAGGAGAGGAACAGGGTGGTTAGCCCTGTTTCTGCCAACCATTGCCAACCATACCTCCTCTGCTAGATTACACAGCAGAACATAGAATAATGCATAAAACATAATACATAACATCATAAGCAATTGCAGATACCCCCAGGTCTGGGGTACTGCAAAGTTGGACAGAGTGCAGTTAGACAGTGAAGAGGCCATAACGCTTGCTTGAGTGCCACGGTCTCTTTAAATAGCTGATCAGCTGGAGTGCTGTGAGTTGGACAACCACCAATCTAATATTGATGACCTATTCTGAGGATAGGTCATCAATATACTAGCACAGCACAACCTCTTTAAATATAACTGTATGGTCTAATGCATGGTTTCAGTTTACAGTTGCATACTTCTGGCTAAGCATAGTTATTATGGGTGCTGACATATGTGCTAGTGCAGTATTTTCCTGATTCGGCTATCCTCCAAGCCATTACTTGCACTTCCCCTACTGCCCAGCAATGAGCCAAGGGAGAATTACTACTCATGGTAACAATAAATTTAATTCCCCTGAACATGTAGTCCATAAATGGCTACCATATTTGCCCTACAAGACTCACTTTTTTTACTCCCAAATTAGGAAAATGTCAGTGCTTCTTATGGGGTGAATACTATTTAGCGCTTCCATTACAGAAGTGCTCATTAGTACAGGAGGACCGAGAGTGGTGAATGCAGCGCTCCCCAGGCTCTGTACTCACCGCTTCCTGGTCTTTCTCATCTACTTGCTGTGCTGTGACTGAGCACAGTGTGCGGATGCCGGAGCTCTGTGATCTCACATTGTGCGGCTTCGGATCACAGTACAGCAAGCGGCAGGAAGAACAAGACGAGAGCTGGGTGACAGGAGCGGCGTCAGCATTCAGACCAGGAGAGGTAAGCTGTTTTTTTGTTTTTTTTCCCTCTGATCTGGGGTCTGATTAATATGCGGCTCTTATTAACACAGTAGTATGATCTGAGGTCTGATTAATATGGGGGTCTTATTAACAAGGAGGTCTGATTAATATCGGGGTCATTAACATAGAGGTCTGATCTGAAGTCTGATCAATATGAGAGCTTATTAACATGGAGCAGGGGTGCACCACCAATGAGGTCAGGTGAGGCGATCGCCTCAGACAGCACCAGGTAGGGGCAAGTGGGGAGCAGATGGGCCATAGGCAATGAGTGCTTCCATTGTGGAAATGCTCATCTCTACATATTCAACTGCATTGCTGTACTAAGGACAGCAATACAGTTGAATGCTGCGGCGGCAGTGATGTTTCTCTGGCCCACTGTTTCCTCTAATAGGCTTCAGTCCTAGTTCCTGTAGCCCTTCAGAGGCTGATGTCATCATTATCGTGCTGCCTGAGCCGGGCGTTTTAAGTTTTCGCCTCAGGCAGCAGAAAGTCTAGGCGCACCCCTAACATGGAGGTCTGAATAGGGGCCTTATTAACATTGAGGGTCTAATCTGAAGTTTGATTGCGGGTCTTATTAACATTGGCGGTCTGATTGGGGGTTTGAACTGAGCTCTGATTAAAAATATTTTTTTTCTTTTTTTCCTTCTCTAAAACCAGTGTATCTTATAGGCAGGTACGTCTTATAGAGCGAAAAATACAGTATTTTTTTTATTTCAGAATTTAAAAAGTATTTAAAAGGGGTTCTCTGGGATTTACATATTGATGGCCTATCCTAGGATATATCAACATCAGATCGACAGGGGTCCAACTCCTAGCACCCTTGTGATCCCAGCTGTATCACCTTCCTTAGACTGTGGCACTCCAGGGAGGTGTAATACCAAGCATATCCCCTATACAAAGGACAGCGCTGTGCTTGGAAAGCAGCAAGGATGCAGCAGTGCTCACAGGAGTGCTATGGCTTCCTTAAACAGCTAATCGCAGGGGTCCCCAGCATCATACCACCATTGATCTGATATTGATGACCTCTCAGAAAACCCATTTAACAACATACATTTCCTCAAAATTTGGTCTCATGCACATAATGGAAATGCACATGGGATCCTGATAACACCGTACCTCAGAGCCATGAGTGTTGTGTGCTGCTGCTGCTGCTGTATGGTGCTCCAGCAGTACTAGCAATCTAATGGAGAATACCTCTGTAATATGTCTATTGGAGCATGCCATGATTGACATACTTCCATATTCTTTAGAAGTATATGAAGGTACAGTTTAAGCACCAAAAAGTCTATGGATGCTTTATTACACTTTGGGGCACCCCTATGTTGTATAGGGTTGTATATCATCTGTGTGCATGAGCCAATTACTTATTCCACTGACTGGAATTATACCATAATGGTTGTTTACAATATTGCATTTTTGCTAAAAAACGTTATGGCGCCATAATAAAGAGGGCATTACATTAGAAAAAAAACAAAACAAAAGGAAATTAGACCTCAAATAAGCTATCTCAAAATGCAGTGACTCATGCCTATTCTCATAATGAAAAAATTGCATTCAACTTTTTATTTTACTTTAATATCATTCACTTTGGAAGTAATGGATTTTGAAAAATGCAGCTATGCTGGCAGTATCTTTTGCATATTCAGTTTAAAATAGCCAGCTATAATTGTGCAATCTTTCCAGCCATAAATGTCTTCTGGGATCAAGCAGGTGCATTTATTACACTAATAAGTCTCTGCCTGTTTAAGTCTATATGCTGATACCGGAGTTTTTGGGAATCTATCAATCAACTGCACCAAATACTCTTGCAGTGATATATCACTTAAAAACCACAGAGCCCTCTGTTAGAAGAAATAGGCCAGAGGGTAAAGGCACAAGCCAATGTATTATGCTGGCCTACAAATGTCATTCTGCGTCACCTAGACTCCACTTTACTACTTTTAAAGGGGAAACACACAGAATTATTATAAACACTGTAGATATGCAAACATACAATATTTCTTTTATTGACTTGAATGCAACTACAAAGGGCCGTGATTGTTACATTCGTTGCTACTAACAATTTCCTCATATGTGTGAATGTAACATGATAAGTATTTTTCTTTTCCTTTTTTGTCCTTCATAAATACAAACTATTATATTAATTGCCATTTCTCATATACAGAAAAGCCAAAATATCTGAAAAAAAATTATGTTGTACAGTTATACACACTTGTAAAAAAATGTTTTAACACACAAGAGGACAGTACACTGCTACAGATGGATCTGGATAGACTGGAGGCTTGGGCAGAGAAGTGGCAGATGAGGTTTAACACTGACAAATGTAAGGTTATGCATATGGGAAGGAATAATGCAAGTCACCAGTACATACTGAATGGTAAAACATTGGGTAACTCTGACATGGAAAAGGACCTAGAAATTTTAGTGAACAGCAAACTAAGCTGTAGAAACCAGTGTCAGACAGCTGCTGCCAAGGCCAATAAGATAATGGGTTGCATCAAAAGAGACATAGATGCCCGTGATGAGAACATAGTCCTGCCACTTTACAAATCACTAGTCAGACCTCACATGGAGTACTGGGTACAGTTCTGGGCTCCTGTGAACAAGGCAGACATAGCAGAGCTGGAGAGGGTTCAGAGGAGGGAAACTAAAGTAATAACTGGAATGGGTGGACTACAGTACCCAGAAAGATTATCAAAATTAGGGTTATTCACTTTAGAAAAAAGACGACTGAGGGGAGATCTAATAACTATATATAAATATATCAGAGGTCAGTACAGAGATCTCTCCCATGATCTATTTATCCCCAGGACTGTGACTGTGACGAGGGGACATCCTCTGCGTCTGGAGGAAAGAAGGTTTGTACACAAACATAGAAGAGGATTCTTTACGGTAAGAGCAGTGAGACTATGGAACTCTCTGCCTGAGGAGGTGGTAATGGTAAGTTCACTAAAATAATTCAAGAGGGGCATGGATGTGTTCCTGGATGGTAATAATATTACAGGTTATAGTTACTAGAGTTGATCCAGGGAGTAATTCTGATTGCCTGATTGGAGTCGGGAAGGAATTTTTTTTCCCTCTGGGAAAATTGACTTCTACCTCACAGGGGTTTTTTGCCCTCCTCTGGATCAACTTGCAGGATAACAGGCCAAACTGGATGGACAGATGTCTTTTTTTCGGCCTTATAAACTATGTTACTATGTTACTATGTTACAATCATGCCCTAGTTTTTTTTCACCATATGAGTATTGGTCCCTAGCTTCAGTGCTGCATATGTATACATTATACATTTGGAGCTACACTGTCCATGTGTTTAAAGCAGTATTCTAGGCTTCTAATATTGCTGACTTATCCTGTATGGGAAAGTGAACGAGAGCTGAACTGCAATAACTCGGCATGGCCACTACACCTCGTACAGACCTGTGCTTCCGGCTCTGTTCATGTTGCTAGCTCCTGCGGTGGCAGCAGCAGGGACTGATTCAGAACTGGATGGGGAACATAAATTGGCCCTGGAAAAAACCTAAAAGAAGCCCCATGCTGTAGATAGGTCCAAATTCACAGAAGACAGGACAACACATATAGATGGAGCCAACACAAGTAGATGGAACCAACAGTACTGTAGTGCAGCACAAAATAGAGAACAGCAGAACTAAATACCATAAGACAGCCAAAGTACTGCCTCCCACACTGCAGTATTCAACTGTATTGCCATTCTGAGGATGGCGATACAGCTGAATTAAGGAGGGCACCTGCGGATGACAGCCAAGAGCATAAGTACCTTATGCTCGTAGCATTAATTACTACTGAGAGCATCAGATCATTACTGTATGTATCCAGGTAGCAGCCATGAGGAGGGCTGCTTTGGCCCATTGGGTCTCTGGCGAGTCTGCCGTTGGACTTATTGGTTGGGTTGCCCAGTGTTGGACCTTCACCAACCTGGTCTTGATAACCTATCCTGAGGATAAGTCATCAATATTGGGAGCCTAGAAAACCCCTTTAAAATAAAAACATCCCATATGGTATAACAAAATGTCTAGAGCCTGGCCAAGAACATTATTACAGGGAACACTTACAGTGATAAATTCTAGAGCAGGGTGGCCTTATGGGAAACCACTTGGCATGACAGAGTTTCTCAACATACCATTATCAAGAAATTCCTTTCTCCAGGTATGAAGTTGGTTCCTGCAGTTCCCTAGCCTCCGTTACTAGCATTTTTGTTTGTTCTACATTTTTATGGCATTTTTCATTTGTATTTGGTGGTCGTTTTATTTTTTTTGGTCAAATTTCTTTTTATTATTTTTTAATAAAAGTGATACAAACAAGAAACAATTGTGTATATAATTTTCTGTTACACATTAGAACATAATAATAACGGGCCCCAAAGGGACTTGCATGGACTCACAGATAACCACCGGGCTCCGCAGTCCCCGGAGCACGCCCAAAATGAATACGTGAGAAACATACCATTGAATAGGAAGGCTATGGGTGCAAACATGTACTTGCAACAAATCACAGTATAGAAAATTAATGCCTATGACATAGTGTAACTTAAGAAATCGACCAACAATCGCTCAAGGATTCTACAAATATTATAGACAAATTGCCATCTAACATTTAACATGAAACGCGCGGAAGAGGTCTCCACAGATCTAATCGGTCGTCGTACTATTTACGTAGCAGATAGATAAGGTTGGAGGTCTCCTTGTGTGGCGAAAGTAAGCCATGGTGTCCAAGTCTTTAAAAACCTAGTATGAGCTTTGGGTGAGATGGCACTAAGCTCTTCGAGTCTGGCGACCTGTCTCATCTTCCGGATCCACTGAAGTACTGGAGTTGCTACAACCTGCTTCCAGTATAGGGGAATCTTAGCTTTGGCGGTTAGAACTAATTGTTTCCATAGGGGAGCATTGAAGTGAGTATGTGTATTGGAAGTTATATTCAAGAACAGAATCGTAGTTGAAAGAGTCGGGGAGCCCGGGCAAGTTTTTTGTAAAATCTCCTCTACTACCTTCCAAAATTTTTGATAAGGCGGCAATCCCACCATATGTGTGAGTAGGTCCCTGTGTCCGACATACATCTCCAGCAAACAGGCATAATCGAAGGAAACATAGCATGCAACGCAACTGGAGTTTTGTACCATCTGCTCACTAACTTATATGAGGTTTCCTGAAGGGTGATACATTTGGACGGACCACAACTTTTAGCATAAATGTCTTTGACTTCTTCTAAAGTTAATGTTATGCCCAACTCCTTCTCCCAAGCTTCCACATATGCTAATTTTAAATCTATTGGAGAGGACACAAGTGATAGCCATAACTTGGAGATCCATTTTGGAGCGGGGGAGTGTTGGGCTGCCAGTTTTTCTAGCCAAGAGGGTTCCTTACATAAGTTCCCTTTGTCAGGTAAGGCAGTAAAGCTAGTGAGTAGGTGAGAATATGTAAGGAAGTCTATATTAGTACTCGACATTTTAGCATGCAAAAGAGGTAAATCCGGAAAAGATTCCTCAACAAGAATGTCACCCAAGAATTGCTTGTTAAGCACCTTTTGTGTAGAAAACCACAACTTAGTATATGGAGTGGCGAGACCTAACAAATCACCCAATTTCATAATAGGAGATGGGTGGGACCATAGGGCATGAACTTGTGATATTTTCTTCCAATACATAAGGGGGGCTTTTGTTAATTTGGAAATGCTTGCAGGTACTTGCTCACCAAGGCGAGTCCAAATTAAATCTTGGGTCAGGGAGAAGCCCGCTGCTTCCTCTTCTATTCGTACGTACAGTTTAGGGCTCGTTCACATCACCGTTCATCTTTCCGTTCGATTCCTCCGTTCAGAGGATGAATTGAACGTAAAGAAACGTATCCGTTTAAAATCCCATTCACTTGTATTGAACTGATAAAGTGTCAGTTGTACTCCGTTTGGCTCCATTCCGTCCGCTTTCCGCTATTTTAGACGGAGAAAAAAATCCTACATGCAGGACTTTTGTTCCCGTCTAAAATAACGGAGATGTAACGGATCCGTTACTATTTGCATTGAAGTCAATGAGTAACGGATAGAAACGGAGTGCTTAAAATATGATCCGTTATTCCGTCCGTTTTGAAGATCCGTTTTATTTTCTGAGCATGCTCAAATGAAAATGTCTTCTGTCTTCAAAAAAAAAAAAAAAAACGGATCCGTTAGAACACGGGAATAACGGAACACAACGGACATAAACGGACGCATTATGTCCGTTATTATAACGGATCCGTTAGGTCTATCCGTTAAAATAACGGACAATATGTTGTCCGTTTGTATCCGTTTACCTTCCGTTATTATATTTAGATCCGTTATTAGAAACGGATCTAAAATATAACGGAAATCCAAACGGTGATGTGAACGAGCCCTTAGTAGTAGATTGATTATACCAGTCTATTATCCTATAAAGTTGTATGGCTCCATATAGTTTTTCTACATCAGGGAGGCCAACTCCACCCTTATGTTTAGGTTGGGCTAATGTACTGTATGCTATCCTACAGAGTCCATTATTCCATACGTATTTTAGAAGTAAGCTGCAGATCCTGAGGAAGAATGAGCGAGGCAAGCATATTGGGAGGACCTGGAGCACATACAAAAGCTTGGGAACTATAAGCATTTTTAATAGATTAATCCTACCCAACCGCGAGATGTATGGAATCTTCCATGATTTCATTGTGTCCTCGATTGTGCAGAGTAGAGGTGAATAATTTAGTGAGAACCTGTTGCTAGGGGAAGAGGACAAATGTATCCCCAGGTATGGTATGGAGGAAGTGGACCATGTGAATGGGGAATGTGTTTTGACTTTGCCTACAATCTTGGACAAGCATGAAACATTTAAGGCCTGGGACTTGGAAGGGTTAATTTTAAAGTTAGAGAGCGTCTGAAATGCTTTGAAAATGTCAGAAAATATGGGAAAGGAGGTAAGCGGGTTGGACGTTAAGTTGAGAAGATCTGCGAATGCTGCCGTCAAATGAGTTTTCCCCTCCACCTCTATACCCTTGATATCTGGATGTTGCCGTTTGTGTTGGATTAGGGTTTCCATGGTAAGGACAAAGAGTCACGGGGATAAAGGACAGCCCTGCCGCATCCCGTTATATATTGGGAAGGAAGAAGAGAGATTTTTATTGATGCAGACGGATTTTTGTATAACGCAAAAATAGCCTTGATAAAGTTGTCAGGGAGTCCAAATTTAAATAAAGCCCTTTCCATGAAAACCCAGTCTATCCTATCAAAGGCTTTTTCTGCGTCAGTGGAGAGCAAGGCCAGGGGGATCTTCCTAGTTTTCACATACTGAATGAGATGAAGGACCCGTAGAGTGTTATCTTTCCCTTCTCTGCCCTTAATAAAACCCACTTGTTTTGAGTTCATCAGTGATGGGAGGAGAGGTTGTAGGCGAATAGCATGGAGTTTTGCATAAAGTTTTACATCTGCGTTAAAGGGGTTGTCCAAGTTATTTTTTTGTCCTTTGTATGTTTCTAACTAGTCAAATACAACAGCTTTTCCATATACTTTCTGCTTCTAAAGCTGCTGGTTTCTCAGGTTTCAATGAGGGTCACATGACCTGTGATGTCAGCTTGCCTCCCTGCTAATCTTGTATTCGTGCACAGAGCCTGTACACGAAACGTCACTGTGCTGGCCACGCCCCCCCCTGTTTTGCCGGGCTCCTGCTATCTGCTCTCCCTGGATTCTTTCAGATAAAAAATTAACCCCTTCAGCCAGAACACACTGAAGGTTTTACAACAGCAGCTGCAGATGTAAAGAGACACAGGATCTGCTCTCCTCATCCTACAGACACAGAGCTGACACTGGAGCTGATCTGGGGGAGAGCTGCAAAGTATTGTATTGTACAAGAAAGGTAGGGGGAAGATCCTGTGTGTATCAGCAGTGTAATTATACAGCTGGGACTTGTAGTTAGAGATGAGTGAATCATGCAAAATTTTATTCGCTGAACATTCGACGAACTTTTCCTAAGATTTGTATATTCGACGAATAGATTTGTTTAATTTGCGTACACAATATATGTAATTATATAGCTTTTAGCGAACATTCGCGCACTAATAACGAACGCTCAGGTAAAAAGGTACGCAACCTCTTTGAACACGTACGCATAAGCGTACAAAGTGCATACGAATATGACAGGCTTTGCTGGAGAGGAATGGTGGAGCAGGAGGAATGCTTTGAGTCTGACCCCTGGCTTCATATGGATATTGTATCAGCAGATGACAGCAGATCATCCGGCTGATACTGAGATGAGCGTGCCATCCATTCCACTACCTCATCCATTTCTCCTCCACTACAATTTTGCGCCTTGGTGCGCCTGGTTGAACAACGGCCAAGTATTGCGAATACTACTAGTAGATGCTCCGGCTACCGTGCCACCTTCTCCTTTTTTTTCGAGCTCGAGGTCTGGCTGGAACTGGACCCCTTTTGCTTATCCATTCCAGACATTTTTCAATTCACTCTGTGACCCTGCAGCTGGTCTTTGTCCCTGTATCTCCCTGTCTCTCTCTCCCTGCCTGATTAATTACTAGCCCTGAAGAGGCCCTGCACTGGCCCTGCAGTATGCCTGATATGCGTAATATGGATTCCAAGAGCAATTACACCCCAATTTTCACAAAACAGGTCTCAGAGTTTCAGAACTTCACACACAGTGCTTCTGCTCGTCTCAGCAGTCGCAGCAGAAGTGATGCGTCACTGGCTTACTGAGCCTGAGCGAATCAGAGCAAGCCCTGCCCACTAGGTCAGGTGACCGCTTTCTTCCCGGGCTTTTGCACACGATAAACGAACTAAAAGTAAAATTTCGCTAATGAATTGAATTTGTACACAACAGTAACTTATACGTAGCAATAGCATATAATTTATAGGACAAACTACGTAGCGAATGCGCACAAAGCCGAAGCGAATCACTTACTATTCGGATTCGCTTTGCAGCTAAAAATTTCCAAGATTCGATACGAATCAACGAATCGGCGTATAGATTCACTCATCTCTACTTGTAGTCCTACACATACAACATGCTGCTGAGTATTCCAGCAGACATGTCACTCAGGGCAGCACTTGAATTCACTCCCTTTGCAGATCAGGGAGGGGGGAGGGGCAGAGATTATTATTTTGTTATTACTGCAGGTAAACAAAGGCCAGAGGAGAACCAGGGAAATGAGGAAATATAGATTTTTTTTTGCCTAAAACTTGCTTAACTTAGTTATATATTGCTGCCCATCAGATTTACAGTGCTATATATTTTTTTTCATAACTCGGACAACCCCTTTAACTTTCTTTGAGAGAGGTGGGATTTACCAGTGGAAGAGTCAATAGTGGGTTCTAGAGCCACATTGAAGTCCCCCCCTAGAATACACAGCCCTTCTTTAAATGAGGGTAACTTCCCCATAGTCTCTATTAACCATGAGATTTGGTTGGTGTTTGGAGCGTATAGACCCGCTATAGTAAGCTTGGTGTTGGCTATCGAACCTTTTAGAAAAAGGAACCGACCCTCCGAGTCAATCAAACTAGAGGAGAGAGTGAGGGGAGAGTCTTCCTAAAAGCTATGGTTACACCCCTGGACTTGGTGAGACCCTAACAGGAGTGGAACCATTGGGAAAGATATGTGAGGGGTGGATTGGGTACTTCCTTTATGAAGTTATGAATAATTGCTAGCAGTCTGCAGTAAGTGCACAGAGGGGTAGTAACCAGTTGGGAATGTGTCTACATAGTCTGAAAATGGCAGCACTGATTGGATAGAGTGAGACTGTGCAGGTACACCCCCCAACTGGTTACCACCCCTCTGTACCCTTATTGCAGACTGCTAGCAATTAATTCATAATTTCTAGTAGAAATAATAAAGGAATAGCAAAACATAGCGTCATAACAATAGATGTTTCAGAATTATTACATGGGAAATGCATGAAGTTATTATAACAGGCATGTCAGTAGCGGTGAAAGGTCCTCTTTAATTACTTGTTAGTGGGTTTAACTAGTTATCATATATGTCCTTATTGCATTTGTTGCTTTATTCCAGGGGCCCAAAAGATATACACCAACAAATTACCATATGTAGTTGTCAATCGTGTCGGAATACTGTAATAGGAAATGTTATTGTTAAAGAAATACTTGGCTTGCATTTAGCTCAGAATCAATATATTTCCTTTGTAAGACTACACTCTTGTCCATGATAGCTAGGAATGTCATGAAGGCAATAAAAAATGCTGCAATTACATGCTAATGGACTGTAGAGTCTGACCATTTTCTGAGGATGTGTTGTCATTAAAAGCTGTTATCTGGCTTTGAATCTCTACCTGCTGCTCTTATTGTTGAATTTTGGTCTCTCTAGTCCACAGCATTATTAATATAAAAGTATTGCTATCAACTTAATTCTCAAGCTTTTGGAATATATTTGCATATTTGTCTTGTAAGGGAATTTGTCACCAGGAAAAACCTTTTCTAATATGTAAAATGCTCTCATTCATCTAAGTTAGTGGGCCCAACTGCACCAACAGTGCCAGAGTTGGAGGGGATGAAAAGAAATATCTGCTAATGTACATATTTGGTCATTTGCTTTCTCCGAGGGCATCTGTCTGGCATATGATCCACGACAAGAATCTAAACAAATCTTTATACGGTATACATTAGGAAAGTTCAGATATTAAAGGAACCCTCCAGGCTCCACTTTTACACTTAGAAGCCATAACATTAAAACTAATATTGTACAGATGTCCTTATGCCGAAAAAAACAGCTCTGACCTGTCAAGATACGTATGTACCTAAAAAAACCTCCTGTGGTATTTGGCACCAAGAGGCAAACAGAAGATCTTTTAAGTCCTGTAAGTTGGGGGCTTCATGGATTGGGCTTGATTTTCCAGTGTATTCGCAAGATTGAGATCTGGGGAGTATGGAGGCCGTCAATACTGTTGCCATGAAGGGTGTACCTGGTCTGCAATGTGTAGGTACTGTAGGTGGTATGTGTTAAACTAAAAGCCACATGAATGCCAGGACTAAAGGTTTCCTGGCAATGTACTGCCCATAGCATCACACTACCTCTGCCTAGTGCCTCCTGGTGCAATTTCTTCCCCAGGTAAGAAACACAATTGCCATCCACATAATGTAAGGAAAGTATGATTCATCAGACCAGGCCACCTTATTCCATTGCGTATGCTTTAGTTCTGATACTCATGTGCCCAGTGTAGGCACTTTTTACAGTGGATAGCATGTGCATTCTGACCGGTCTAAAGTCACACACCAATGCAATGTGTGTTCTGATTTCCTTCCATCATAGCCAGTAGTGTTGAGTGAAGTTTAGAAAAATTTGATTTTAGAAAATTACAAAATAAAATTCGCTGAATTTTGCAAAGAAATTCGCTTTGTAATGAATTACTTTGTCACGAAGTACATTTCTTTGTAAGTAGCAAGTGCAATGATGGGGAATGGCGATTGTGCCGCCCCATCATTGCATCATCAATGATCGTGGCATCTGAGAATAATAGTGAGGGCTTTCAGGGATTAATCCGGTAAAAAAAAAAAAAAAATACTCACCATATCCATTTGGGCGCGAAGAGGCTGGTGCGGCCACCTTGATTGGACATGCCGCGCATGGTGATGTCATATGTCACCGAGCATGAGATTTTGCGCGGGATCTTCACACTTAAATGGATGAGGTGAGTATGTATTTTATTTCTTAATTTCATTTCAGAGAAAATTAATTTGTTACCACAAAGTAGGAGGAAATTCGGCTTTGCGGAGAATATAATTTTTCCTGAAATTTGGCTCCAAATCCACCTCGGATACTTCGATTTGCTCAACCCTAATAGCCAGCATTATTATTTTCAGCTATTTGCTCTTCTGTGGAATTGATCCAGATGGGTAGCCTTTACTCCCTATGCACATCAATTAGCTTGTCGCAGGCTCACCAGTAGTCCTGCTCTTAACTACTATTAGTAGGTACTAAACACTGCATCCCAGGAACACTCCATAAGTCCTAATTAGCGCAGGGCAAAGGAATTTAGCCCGGTTCCGGTGACGTACCGGGCTCTGCCAGGCGGAGGCTTCCGCCCGGCAGTGAGCCCGGTGACGTCATCAGCGCTGATGGGCGGGCTTTAGCGCTGCCCTAGCCATTCAAACGGCTAGGGCAGCGCTACAGCCGGCCCATTACGGCCGGTGACGTCACCGAACTCACTGCCGGGCGGAAGTCTCCGCCCGGCAGTGAATGTTTATAAACAAAAGAGCCCTTGCCCTGCGCGATCCAGCGCAGGGCAAGGGAGGGCATCGGAGCATGAGATGCTCCGATGCCCTGTTCAGGAGGGCTGCGGGAGTCACAACCTGGGTATGTCCGGGTTCAGCTCTGAACCCGGACAACCCCTTTAAGGTTGCTCTGATCTTTAGGCTTGTCCGTTTTTCCTGCTTCCAATATGTTAACTTCAAGAACTGACTCTTCACTTACTGCCTAATATATATTCACATAGTCAGGTTACTTTCTATGTAATTAGCACTGACTTCTAACAGTAATGGAGTTTTTTTATGTAGATCTACACACCCTTAGGAGTGGTGGCCCAGTTTTGGCTGCTACTGCACTTCTGTAAATGAGTACTTGCTATTTAAGAGCAGAGTGATATTGCCAGTGTTGCTAACAGGTATTCAGTAGCACCATAAACTTTTCTATGAGCAACTTTCAGAAAAGTGACTATATACTTTTCAAGAGCTGAGACTGGATACCTTGAAGTAGAAAATTACATTCAGCTGAGCTAGCCATACAAGGCGTTTTTCCTGGTTTAAAGGGACGCCCTTTAAATTGTCCCTGTACTCTCAAAAGCCTTTAGATATGTCAATGTGACATATTATAGGTTTTGATTGGTAGCGTCAGAGTGATGAACGCTAAAACGAGGAGAGAGAAATGCTAACAAAGTGTGCTATCTCTCCTTGCTGTTGAAGATGGACTGGAGATGAGCTCATAGACTTTCTACCGCGTTCTGTCGCATTGTAGCGATTGACAGGTTCTCAGCACTCAGAATTCCACCAATTAACAACTTTGATATGTCACTATGACATATCAAAAATTTTTATGAAAGTACAGGGGCAGTTTAAAGGGTGTACAAAAAAATCACTGAAAAAAAGTGGTCTAAAATGGCAGAAAATGCTCAAAACCCCGTATTCTGTTATTGCGCATTTGTAACAGGGGGAGCAAATCCTGCACATGTGATCCGCTGCTGACAACAATCCCTAAAACAAAAAAGTCACAGCAATGATGCACTACAATGGTGCCCAGGCTCTGGTATGTTTTTGATATAAGAATATATTGGCGAAAGTCTTATTTTAATATCAGTGTGAGGGTTTAGCCATATATTGTCAATTGCATTTACCATTTTAGTGTACCATTGCTGTGATTTTTTTGCATGTTAAAGGGTATCCCTTTAAACCAAGAGCAATGCCTTCTAGGGCTAGTTCAGCAGACTACATTAATACCTGTGACTTATTTTTTTTGTGGGACAAGTTGTACTTTCTAAGAGCATCATTTACGGTTGCATACAATGTCCCTTGTACAGTACACTAGATTAAAACTAAAGGGGAATATCTGAGATATTTCTTTCTTTTTATATATCTATGAAAAAGATTTCCGCCATTCAGAAAATTCATTTAGTTTCTAAAAAACAACCCAGTCTAAGCTAAGCTCCTAAATAGGGCTGCATGGCACAAGGTGCAGCACTGGAATAGGTGTAGGGTGTTTTTCCTGGCTTGGTGATGATTTGCTTCTCCACAAAAGTGAATTTTTGGCTTCCTTTTTTTTAAAAAAATGACAGGAAAAAAATTATAAAAAAATAAAGATGTCACAATACTCAAAGTATAAACAAGCCACTAGTGTAAAATAACATCCACGAAACCACATGCACTTTTACCCTTGTCAAGATAGGTGGTATTTTTTGTTGGGAAAAGTTCCAACCTTAGATATGCTGCATTTGTAGTATAAACTTAAAGGCGTTGTACAAGTTCAGAGCTGAACACGGACATATCCACATTTTCACCCCTCGGCACCCTGTGATATGAGCATCGGAGTATTTCATGCTCCTATGCTCTCCCTTCCACTGCAATGTATTGCACAGGACAAGGGACTGTTTGTTTACTTTTGTACACTGCTAGGCGGAGGCTTCCACCAAGCAGTATATTCGGTGACGCCACCGGTACTGATGGGCTGGCTTTAGCGCTGCCCTAACCGTTTTACAGAATGCTCATATGACAGGGCCTGACTGGGTGAAAATGTGGGTATATCCGGGTTCAGCTCTGAACCTAGACAATCCCTTTAATACATTTATAGGTCACAGAAAACACAGTAAAAAATATAAAACAATGCCAGAATTGTTGTTCTCTATTTATCTCACCTATGGAAAACAATAAAAAGCAATGAAGAATGGCACCAAGGAAAACTACAGAAAAAAAATTCTGTCTTAGATAGCAGCGACACAACAACAAATAATTTAGTAAAAATAAGTGTTTTTTATTATGCAAGTTATATAACATACAGATTTGGCTTAAATTAGTTATGTTACTAAGAGGTTACATGCATTTAAGTCACCTGGGTTGTGCACTGGACATAAACCTACAATAAAAAAGTGATATTTTCTGGAGGGTTTTTCCAATTTTTAATATGACTGTTGGTGGGTTAAGAAACGTGACATTGATACTTATTCAGCTTGAAGAGTTCGCACAAGAAAATTGTAATTAGAAGAGACTATTGTCCACCTAATTATCCGCTCTGTATTCCTGTCTATTATTAAGAGGGCTCAGGTCTTATCTTATTTTTCCTGCACATTTTGCAGTTTGTATTACTTATGGATTGTCCTGACTCTTAGTTTTAAATAGAAATTACTCCAAGGCATTTTGGAAGTTCACTGTTTCCTACCAGGGATGAAATTTAGAGATACCACTAGATAGAATTGCATTGTTATATAACATATCAAGTATACAGAAACTGATTAATGAATGTAAAGTAAATGGTTGTATCAACCATCATAGAATGTCCTATTAAATAGTTTGTGATGTTGATTTGCGATGACCCATTGTCCGTATGTATGTAAAACAAAAAGTTGGTTCTATGCCACTGTTTTCCAATCCAGTCCTCGAAGAACCCTAAGGGCGGTGTCCTACATAGTAGTCGCCATATGGGTGAGAGGAGGCAAAAAGCCCAAATGTTCACACATTCTGCAAATGAATTAAGTGTTCACTGGTGATGGTTGTTAATGACCACATGGTTTTAGGCAAACTATGCACCAATTAAGAATCAGCAATCAATGAACATTTAATTTGCAGCCAGCGTGATCATCCGGCTGGTGGCTGCATGTCGGCCTCAGGGCGGTGGCTATGTGGGACACGATGCTGACAGGTTTCGTCTTGAGTATTTAGATAATATTGCACAGTTAAATAGATTTATTAAGGTCATGAATTAAAATCTGCATGTTTTTTTTTCTATGCAAAACCATCACAGCACGACCTGTTGGGGTTCATTGAGAATTGCATGAGAAGTCCATGCAATAATTTATGTACTTGTTTGAAAGGTCGCAAAACATGTTCCCCACTGATTTATGTGCTGCCTTCAAAGGTTCTGTATCATGGAACCGAAATAATCAATTTATTCAGGGCAGTGGGGTACTAAGATTTTTGTATGCTGTAATTTTGTATGAATTTGGCAAAAAAAATGCAGCATTGCCTCCAGAGCGTAAAACCTCTGAACACATAGCAATTGAACAAGCTTGTATAGTCTTGTGGGCAGAACTTATGTATCCCTTATAGGTGTACCACAATGTTTTATACCAATGTTTGTACACCAGGCCTGTAAACATCCAATCACTGGATTCAGCAGTAACATGTTCTCAAGTGGCATAGAATAAAATCAGATACTGAGAATTACTCCAGACATAGAGGACAAGAGAAGGCTGTGCAGTGTATATATACATGTTACCTCAGTGACATGTGCCCGCTGCTACCCCTCTACTTCGGGAGGCCATGTCTGCTACTCCACTCACCCTGTGTCTGTCACAGTTCCAGTGTTCCAGCAGCGGACCCAGGCGCCGGTTTCCTGTGTGTCTGTTGAGGATATTCTTTATTCAAACCTAACCCCATTCTGCAGTACTGCAAGACTTAAACTCCCCTTTGGTTCTGTGTACAGCTGCTAGGCTATTTCTAATGTATAAATCAGCTTCTGCTTTATATAACATGTTTATTTTTCATTCTCTGCCTTAACAATAGGTTTATTAGCTTGCTAGATCCTGCAAATGTGCTATAAATTGCTTGTCTGCCTGTGTACCAATTTCTGCATAATTCCCAAATTTTGACCCACTGTCACCTGACATTACCCATGCTTGATCACCCTACTGACCCGGTACTGCCTGCCCTGATCTTTTTACTGTCACGGATTTGCACATAGTCTACGTGCTCCAACCTCGGCCTGTTACTGGCTATAAGTTTTGTCTGATTCCTGCACCGGTGTTTCTGACCTCTATGGATCAGCTGCCGTCTACACTAGGACTACTCCAAGAGGTAATGGCCTGGTAGCTCCCCTGCAGCAAAGTCCAGATAGCTGTATAAGGGTTAATGGGCGAATGCCAGGAGACTGCCAGGATAACAGCTTTAGGATTAGCCCAAAGTCACACAATTTCTTGGGGCCCTCTCAGCTGCACCTATTTGAAATCTGCATCCTCAGGATGAATACAGTTGAATATAATAGTAAAACAAGAAGTCACTTCACTTCACTGTGACCACTGCTATAGCACAGGCAGGCGCAATGCAGTGACACAATCTCGCTTGCTGCCAGACAGACTGAAGGAGATCTGCATTTATCGCTGTTATGAGGCCGGACACAAAAACATAATAACGCTGTTATTTTGCCCCATGGTAAAAGCAGACTTGCATTTAGGCTCCATGTGCATGAGCATATTATATCTCCATGCAGAGATTTAAGTGTTAAGACTGACATTTTATGCGGAACGGAACAGCTGGCCCCTAATAGAACAGTCCTATCCTTGTCGGTAATGCGGACAGTAATAGGACATGTTTATGTCTATTTATTTGTGGAACACACATACGGACATATGGAAACGGAACGCACACGGAGTAACTTCCATTTTTTGCGGACCCGTTGAAATTAAAGGGAGTCTGTCACCTCATTTTCACCTATATAACTAACAGCACTGCCCCACAGAAGATTGCGGACACATAGCTGTGTGCACTTTGTGTCTGTATTCCATGTCCAGGAGAAGCACTTTTATTCTGCTGGAAAACAGCTCCCAAGTGCCCAAAGCAAACCAGACTAAAGAGGGGAGGACTGCTTTAGTGCTCATATCTTGGGATTGGTAGCAGATAGAAAAATGGTTCTGACCTTCTTTGAAAGCTGGCAAGCTTTCAAATGATACCAGAATCACAGCATTATATCCATATATATAGCTGTTACAAATCCAGTCGGGAGAGAAAGCTGTTTTTACTTTCACTTTCAGCTGGGCACTTGGGAGCCGTTTTCCAGCAGAATAAAAAGGTGCTTTTTCTGAACATGTAATACAGACACACAGTGCACACAGGTATGTCTGGGATGTGTTTGCAATCTTCTGTGGGGCAGTGCTGTTAGTTATATAGGTGAAAATAAGGTGACCCTTTAATGGTTCCGCCTATGGTCCGCAAAATAACGCAATGGACAAAAACGGAAAAAAAATAAGTTCATGTACATGAGCCCTAATTATGATTTTAGGTAAAGCTCAATTGATTATCTTTGTAAATATATGGCTCCTACAACTCCAGTTTTACAGTTGTGCACAAAAGAATTTAGCTGTTTTACAATCCCTCTGTGTCCCCCATCATATGAAAATGCCATGGTTGTATGTTAATGAAGTTAATTTGATAACTGTTGGTTACATGAGATGCATAAAACAAATCAATGCAAGGCATCATTAAGAAACTGAAAGCCTGGCAATCCAGCAACTGTGCTGTCTCTCACAAATATGTTGTTTGTGTAATGAGGGCACAGAGGCATAGATCCACTGTCAACTAAACTAGCTCAACAATCAACATGTCTTATGGTCCCAGCTGGAAAAAGAGATAACGGATGTGAAGACATTCTGTCAAAATGTAACAACAAACCTAGGATACAGGGAACGAAATCATGATGTCAAAATGAAATAGGTTATAATGAATGCAACATAGTAACATGCAGTGCGATATAAAATGTACCCTTATCTCTTATGCCATAGAAAAGCTTCTTAATGGCAAATACCTGGACTTCTGTCGGACAATCACTACAATTCCTTGCAGTACATTACAGAAATCTGCTGTTCCAATGGTGGGAAATATCTGCTGCAATACTACTGGATTGGAAAGAAATCATAAAATATACAAAATAACATATTTTGGTTTCCAATAAAGAAAAGTAGTTAAAAGACGTGGAAATTAATGCTACACAAACAAGGAATAGTGTTGCACACCGTTGATCTGCAGATCGTTTCTGCATGATCCTGACAAAAGCCTTGTAGAAATCCCATAGATAACATACTGTTAACCTTCTGCTGATCTGCTCCATTTTCGGTTGGAAACTGATTGGCCAAGGGGCAGGGCTTAATGCTCATGCAATGTGCGTTCACAATACAGCAGTTACCTGCTGTTACCTAAAGCGGGTTTGAAAAGGAGCAAGCCGACCACCACTACTACAAGACCGCGGTGGTCGTAACTAGGGGCAATGGCCTGACTGATCTGTGTGGGACAATGGATATAGAAAAAGGGGAAATCTTCTAAACGGTACATTTTATATAAATACATTCTATTAGTAATAATATTAGTATGGCTATATCTAACTATACAAAATACATTTGTGAGATGGGAATACCCCTTTAACAATCTTTTTTCCCTACTGAAGACAGGACACAGAAGGGAGCCTCCTGATCCAGCCACTTGTCTTACAGCTTACCACAGGACTGGGAAAAGGAGCAAGGAGACATTGAAGACCTTCTGGGACCCGTTAAAAAGACTTCTTTACATATTTTTCAGTTTTAACTGTAATATCAGACAACATAGAACCAAGGGAAAGAATAAGATGAAGTGCTGAGATATTTTTTATTTAATTAAAAAATTTTTGTGAATTTTCTGTGCTTATTGTGATTGTAAGTGAATATTTGAGATATAATAATTCCAGGAGAACAACTGCTGAGCGCTGGAATAAATTGGCAGTGGTGTTAGGAAATCATCAAGCCACTATGTCTCCTTGTGGCTCTGCTCATTGTCTTCTTTAGGCTCGGCACTTTAAAGTGGTATTCTGGTTATAACAAGTTATCCCCTATCCACAGGATTGTTGGGGTCCTACTGCTGGGACCCCCACCGATCACAAGAACGGGAGCCTCAGACCCTGCAGAGCCCCCTGAATTGGATGGAGCAGCTGGTCAGAAATGCAAGCTGCCGATCCATTCATTTTTAGGGGACCACCAGAGATAGCAGAGTGCAGCACTTGGCTATCTAAGATGCTCCCATGGAAATGAATGGAGCGATGGCACATATTTCCAACCAGCCGCTCCATCCATTTCAGGGGAGCTCCAAAGGGTACAGGGCTCCCGTTCTCATGATTGGTGGGGGTCCGGGTGGTAGGACCCCACCGATCTGATAGTTACGCTATTCTGTGGATAGGGGATAACTTTTTATAACTGGAATACCCCTTTAATGAGTGAAATACCAGTAGGTCCCTAATAAATGGCAAACTATTCGCATGTACACATGCACAGTCTATTTTGATGGAAATGAATACCATTCACACATGACATGAGATGAAATTGACTATAGAGGGCTTTCAGTAAGGATTAAATAATCACTAGGTGAGCAGATTTAAATATATAGGCGAGTTTTTTTCTCCATAATGATTAAAACAAAAAATAGCTTTTTTTAAAGTTATATAGTCATTGGAATTGTTGCCAATTTATCAATACATTTTAAAGTGGAATTATATATTTTTGTTATTCATCTATTCTTATGTTAACTATAATGTTAAACATAGGTGCACTCTGTTAGCAAAAGATAAAAACATGCTTTAATTGCAACATTTTCAAATCAGTTTAATACAAAAAAGTAATACACAGTACATAATGAATGCACCAGTGGCAAAGAATCATGGGAGACCTTTCAATTGGGCATATGTGGGCCAATGGAATTTCCTAGTGTCCAGAGTACCATGCTAGAAAAGAACAACTTACTATATTAATGCCAAACATTCATATGTACCCCAGAATGGTACAAAAGATCTACAGCTTCTCCGACAAAAATAAGCCCTCACACAGCTCAGTCAACAAAAAATAAAAAAGTTATGGCCCCTAAAAACAATTTTATGTTAGAAAATCCTAATGTAGCCGTGCCCCCTAACAGCCATTTACAATCACAAATGGGGTGTTTACATATTCAGGAAAAAATGCCTAACAAGTATTGGGGTGCAGTTTCTCCTATTACCCTGAAAATAAAAACATTGGGGCTAAAGTAACATTTTATTGGAAAAAAAGGGAAAAAAGGGAAACAGCCAAATGTTTCTATAAACTATGAAATGCTTGTTGAGTGTAGTTTCCCAAATGAAGTCACTTTTTTTTGTTTTTCTTTCTAAGGGTACCTCAGGGTACTCAAAAGTATCGATTGGGTATAGAAAGTTGATATCCGGTGTAACACTAGTTTCTACTGTAGAGGTACTTTAGTGTGCCTTCAAATGTGATATGGCATCCAAAAACCATCACAGAAAGTTCTGCCCTCCAAAAGGAATATGGTGCTCCTTCCCTTCTGAATCCTGCCATGTGCCCATGCAGTTTATGACCACATATCAGGTGCTCCTGTATTCAGGGGAAAATACATAACAAATAGATAACCCTTGCTAAAATGAAAAAATCTGGGCCATCAAACAAAGTGCTAAATCTGGGCCATCAAACAAAGTGCTAAATATTCCACTTGAAATATTTGTTGGCAGTGTTGTTTCCAACATGGGGTCACTTTTTGGGGGTTTCCATTGTAGAGGTGCATTAAGAGGTCTTCAAATGCAACATGTGTCCAGAAAATTATTCCACCATAATCTGCTCTCCAAAAAACATATGTTGCTCCTTCACTTCTGTGCTTGCTGTGTGGCCACACAGCATTTTACAACCACATATGTGGTGTTTCTGTAAACTGCAAAATCAGGGTAATTAATGAGATTTTTTTTGGCTGTTAACCCTTGCTGTTTACCAGGAAAAAAATAATTAAAATGAAAAATGTTCAAAACAAGTGAACTTTTGAAATTTGACCTCTATTGTTCTTTAATTGTTGTGGAACACCTAAAGGGTAACGCAGTTTGTAAAATCAGTTATGAATAACTTAAGGGGTGTATTTTCTAAAATGGGGTCATTTATGGGTGGTTTCGATTATATACGCCCCTTAAAGTGACTTCACACCTGAATTGGCCCTTTAAAAAGTGGGTTTTGGAAATATCTTGAAAATTTAAAAAATTCCTTCTAAAATTCTAAGCCTTCTTACATCCTAAATAAAATAAAATTAGATTTAAAAAATGAGTAGACATATGGACATATTCAAAAAGTGTAATTTTTTCCCCCACGTTTTCTCAAATTTTTGATTTTTTTAATAAAGAAAGGAAAATCATATTGATTTAAATTAACAATTAACATGAAGTATGATGTGCCACAAGAAAACATTCTCAGAATGGCTTGGATAAGTAAAAGCATTCCAGAGTTATTACCACATAAAGTGATACATGTCAGATTTGCAAAAATCGTCCTTGTCAATAAGTTACAAAATGGCCCGATCATTAAGGGGGTAAAGTCAGTTAAATCATATTCTTCATGGCACTGTGATTTCTGGTGTTGCTATCATGACAGTTCAAGGAGCTGTCAATATTTTTTTTAGAAGGATTGCTCAAAGGATGACAGATTTATAGAGAAAGTGACCTCTGCATGTCTCCACTTACTACAGAAGGGACCCACTGCAAGAATAAAATATTTTTCAGTTGGGAGTCATTCACTATAATATGTGAAACCAATAGAAGAGTCAATTAGTACAAAATATGACATTCCTTTCTAAATGTCTTACGGGAACATATTTATTACGCTTAACATTTTTCTTATCAATTACATTTCACTTCCCTACTATGCATAAAAGCCCCAATATAGAGTAGTTCACGAAGTGATGATGATTACATGTATCATAGCTATACTGTTAAACAAGACAAATACAGCTTGCTGCTGTGTAAATAGAACAAAAGGTCTTTTAGGCCATGGCTTAGGACCTGTCACCATTAAAAGCAATCTGCAGTCAACATGTTATAGAGCAGGAGGAGCTGAGCAGACTGATATATAGTTTTGTGGGAAAAGATTCAGTAAAACTTGTAATTTATAGATTTATATTTCTGCTATTCCTGATTTCATTGTTCACAGGAGAGGTGCTATCAGTTACTGACAGTTATCTTTTTATACATACTTAGGGCTGTATTACACAGCCCGAATCTGCTGGCGATTGTCAGGAAGGAAGCGTGTACAGCTATTAGTGACTGACAGCTATCTCTGTATACATACTTATGCAGAGAATACTATCAATCACTGATAACACCTCCCCTGTGTACAACTATCAGTGCCTGAAAGTTTTCTCTCTGTATATAGAATTACACAGAAAATGCTATCACTGATAACACCTCCCCTGTGTAAAGGTATCAGTGACTGACAGCTATCTCTGTATACACACTTACAGAGAATGCTATCAATCAGTGATAACACCTTCCGTGTGTACAACTATCAGTGACTGATAGCTATCTCTGTATACACAATTACACAGAAAATGCTATCTCTGATAACACCTCCCCTGTGTAAAGCTGTACAGCTATCAGTGACTGAAAGCTATCTCTGTATACACACTTACACAGAGAATGCTATCAATCACTGATAACACCTCCCATGTGTACAACTATCAGTGACTGAGAGCTATCTCTGTATACACACTTACACAGAGAATGCTATCAATCACTGATAACACCTCCCCTCTGTACAACTATCAGTGACTGACATCTATCTCTGTATACACACTTACACAGAGAATACTATCAATCACTGATAACACCTCCCCTGTGTACAGCTATCAGTCACTGATAGCTATGTATGCACACTTACACAGAGAATCCTATTAATCACTGATAACACCTCCAGCCTGTATAGCTATCAGTGACTGAGAGATATCTCTGTATACACACTTACACAGGGGATACTATCAATCACTGATAACACCTCCCCTGTGTACAGCTATCAGTCACTGACATCTATCTCTCTATTTCCTATAGCATGCAAGCACAGGCACTGTTGCTGGATTGCAAGGTAGTAGTCACCCTGTATAATGTGATGTAAAAATGAATCAAGCCAGCAAAGGAAGCAATATGGACAATCACAAAAGTAAGTGTACTTTTAGTAAGTGTATTGTATTAGCTTTCTGTACATGATAAATAAAGAGACAACCCCTTAAAATATTTGATCAGAGATACCAGATTATGTTCATACTCTACAGGCAGAGATTGCCATTGCATGAGAGAGGGATGGGATGTGGACCCTTTGCAGGTCTGCTTGATTGCCAAATGACATGCCCTACCCAGGCATACGGGCATTATGGAGAGTTTCGTGAGCTCTGTTCATTCCTCATCATTATGCACCTTAGTTGTCATATTCAGCTAGATGTATGCTGTTAGGTCAATCATTTATAGAAGTTCATTCAGAGCAAGAACTACAGTATTTTTCATCAATTTTTAATGGTCCTGCAATATAGTTTGACAAGAAGTGGACTGATAAGGTTGAAAATAAATTGTTCTTCCCAACAGGAGTATGCAGTCATTTCACTATATCTTGCATTATTCTATTTGATCGTTATGTTTACTTCAGGATACCTTACTTTTGATTTAGCTTTGATCAATTTCACTAATTATCTAGTTATACTAAATAAAAACTTACTAAATGTGCATGTAACCACTGAATCATAAAACTTTTGCTGAGAAACATCCTTCAGGTAAAATGCTTCAAAAGGTTGCTCTACTTTTAATATATACATGTGAAAAAATTAGCCAACAAATCTCTTATATACCCTAATTAGTTAAAGTGCATTCGTCAACAGATTTGTACCTATGACACTGGCTGACCTGTTGCATGTGCACTTGGCATCT
Organism: Rhinella marina; assembly: GCA_900303285.1. Taxonomy (NCBI): domain Eukaryota; kingdom Metazoa; phylum Chordata; class Amphibia; order Anura; family Bufonidae; genus Rhinella; species Rhinella marina. Next base: position 29,849 of record ONZH01000520.1, read on the forward strand.
GAAGACATCTGTGTTGGTCCCATGTTCATATGTGCACGCATTGATGAGAAGAATGAAGTTTTAAAATATGCAAATTAGCATCTAGGAGCAACGGGGGCGTTGCTGTTACACCTAGAGGCTCTGCTCTCTCTGCAACTGCTGCACCCTCTGCACTTTGATTGAAAGGGCCATTCAGTGAAAACATCATCATGCCTGGCCCTGTCAATCACACTGCAGAGAGAGCTGAGCCACTAGTAATAATGGCAATGCCCCTGTTGCTCCTAAATCCTCTAAATACTGTTCAGCTTGTATAGTGCCTATCCAGATGTGTAAGATGCCCATACCATAGGCGTTAATGCAATCCCATACCATCAGAGATGCAGGCTTTTGAACTGTGTGCTTGATAACAAGCTGAATGGCCCATCTCCTCCTTTGTCTCTGGATTGTGTTAACCTATAGCTTTTTCTTTGCATGATACAGCCTTAAAGGGGTTGTATCACTTCAGCAAATTGCATTTATTATGTAGAGAAAGCTAATACAAGGCACTTACTAATGTATTGTGATTATCCATATTGCCTCCTTTGCTGGCTTGATTCATTTTCCCATCAATTATACACTTCCCTTTTCCATGGTTACAACCACCTTGCAATCCAACAGTGGTGGTCATGCTTGCACACTGTAGAAAAAAGGGCTGGCCATGCTGAGAGGCAGCCAGAGCAAAAATACAACATGTAACTGTTGTATTTTCGCTCCGGCTGCCTCTCAGCAGGGGTTAACATGCTGAGGCCGGATTCGCGGCCTGCCCCCATTACAGTGAATTTGGGCCAGAGCGCGGTTCCGACCCCACACATGTACCTGTGGCAGCGCGGATCCTGAGGGACCCTTCACCCACCGGATCCGGGCTGCCGCTAGTGTAGAAGTAGCCTTAGGCCATTATTTAATGATTTTTGACAGCTACTGCACCACAGAGGAGCCACTCTCACCGTCCTCCAACCCAGCGAGAGAGGACCCCACCTGCCCCTCCAACACCACCAGCCCAGCTACCAGAAGTAGAAGGTAGGTAAAATAGAAAGTGTAATGGGTGGACCTTCTGTCTTCAAAATATGAGCTAAATGTATGTTTTACCTTTTGTAGCTCCAACCGACAGGGAGCAGTTTTCCCCTGGATCATGGGAAGACCACGCCGTATGGGTGTCCAGTAAGTACTACAAACCAAAAAAAAAAGGCTCAGTCAGTACAGAATACATGTCACTGAATAAGTCGGTCCAGTACATTTAGATTTTTTTTGTGGGACAACCACTTTAACTCGATCATACAAACTAAGTATATAACTGTTTCCACCCCTACAGACATCCCCACTGACTTCAAAGTGGAGGCTGCATTACGGCGCTTTGGGTCAAGGCTCCATGCTGCCTCCCGGCTCATTCGTAGCCTGCAGCTGGAGCTGCAAGAGCTGCAGGAAATGATGGCCCAACGTCGGCAAAGGCCGGCGTAATCTTATTTTTTTGTTCCTTTCTTTTGTTTATTATATTATTTATTTGTTAAAAAGAAGTTTCTATTTATTACTAAAATATTCTTGAAAAACCTGTGTTTTGAGTGTTTTGTTAAACCTTTAACACCTTCCTGATCCTGACATAGTGTGAAGAAGACAGAGTTTTTTTCCCACGGCCATTTTCCCATATTAATGAACAAAGCAGTGTCTGCTGGCCGAAGTATTACTACATTACACACACTCCTGTTCACTGATTACAATTGACAGACAGTAAAATAAAAAAAGGTTTGGCTTGTTTGGGCAACAAGCCTGTACATTCTACCTTAACATAAGCAGTGAAAATTATATATAAGCTTTTTATGGCTGCCCCGGCCAGTAGTAGTAGGGGATGGAGTATATCAGCATAGAGTGATTGGTAAAATAAATACAACAAACTGCGGTGGTGTATAACAATGTCCGCTAATGTAACTTGTAACGGGAGGCAGAGTAAAAAATATTTTTTTTTTTAAATATATATAACACATATATATTTATATATATATATATATAATTTTTTTTTTTGGAGGGGGGGACTACAGGCTGAGGCTCCAAAACAAACTTAACAATACTAAATAGAACTATTAGTAACCTTAACTAACAACAGCTACTCTCCTACTAAGCGTAGAAAATGGAGGCGGAGGTAGACAACAGTGTTTGGTTTTGAAATAGGGTTTTGGAGACTTCGAGTTCGCACAGCCCATGACATGACACAAGACATTTGGCAGTAAAATTATGGGCCGGCTGACAGCAACAGTGGGAAGACACTCAGACTATTCTGCCCTGCAAGGCCTGATCTAATCACCACCAGCATCAGCAAGAGGAGTATGAAATTCGGATGTAATCCAGCCTTTATTCATTTTTATAAAAGTATTGTTCTGAACACTGCCCGCTGACAGTTTTGTCCGTTTGGGTGTCACCCCCCCCCAGCGGTGCTAAAAACCCTCTCTGACATGACACTTGAGGCTGGGCAGGAAAGAGTCCCTAGTGCATAGTGGGACAGTTCCGGCCACTGTTGTAATCTGCCTGCCCAGAAGTCCAGGGGGTCTGAGAAGAGGCTTTGTGAGCCAGACTGCAGGTACGCCTGAACCTGCTCATTGAGGCGGGTGATCTGGGCCTGCTCACTTGGCTGTAGCTGTTGGGAGCCTGCAGAGAAAAATCCTTGCATTATACTAATTAGGCTTAACTGGCTGCTGCTGGTTGTGACAGAAGCTGGATGACTGGGCTGGACCTCCTTCTCAGACAAGCTGGCAGAAGGCTGGGGCTGGCTGAAATCGGCCCAGGTTACTACATAGCTTCTCCCGCAATGATACTAATTTCTCTTCCCTTTCCTGGGGAGGAAAACAATACCTCATGTTGGATTGATACCGTGGGTCCAGAAGCATCGCCAGCCAGTATTCGTCAGTCTGACTTATGTTTAGGATACGCCTGTCAGTGCGTAAGCATGTGAGCATACAACTCGCCATCCTGCCCAGCGTGCCTGAGAGGCCACTTCTTTCCATCTCAGCTTCTCTCTGAGAAACTGCTGTGTCCCTGACAGTCTCATCATCCTCATTCTCCAGCTGTGTCTCCTCCTCCTCCTCGTCATCATCATCCCCTTTGGCGTTGGGGCTCCCCTACAGTGACAGCATGGCGGGCAGACAAATGGCCAGGATTTCCTTCCCCCATTGCCCCCTACTGCATGAGCGTGAGTGTCTTTTCCAGCGCAAATATTATTGAAATTACGTTGTTCACACCGCAGCTGTCCTGGCTGACCAATTTTGTGGCTTCTTCTAAGGGCCTTAGAACAGTGCAGGCATCTTGGACCAGCTTCCACTGCCGGAAATCAAAGCCGCACCTGCTCCCTATGGTGGAAGATTCTGGCTGCTGCACAAAATCGTCCACTGCTCTACGCTGCTCTAGGAGTCACTGCAACATATGAAGAGTGGAATTCCACCAGGTTGGCACGTCACCTATTAAGCGGTGTGGCGGAAGACTGTTTTGACGCTGCAGTTCCACCAGAGCGTGGCGAGATACATATGAATGGATGAAATGAGTGCAAAGCTTCCGCGACTTTGCCAGCACTGTGCGCAGGCCAGTGAATGTTTTTAGAAATCTTTGCACCACTAGATTTAGGACATGTGTCATACAGGGAGCATGCGTGAATTGACCCAGGTTCAGCGCTGCGACTATATTTGTCCCATTGTCACTCACTACCTTGCCCACTTCCAGCTGCCGTGGAGTCAGCCAGCGCGCTATTTGCTGCTTCATGTAATGTAGCAAGCGCTGGCCTGTGTGGTTGCTACTGCCAAGACAAACTAAGTCTAACACTGCATGGCAGCGTTTCACCTGGCACATGTGATATGAAGGAGTGGGGGTAACTCGCTGCCCTGACGTTCCAGCAGGCAGACTGCCCGTGGAGGTGGAAGCGGATAGTTGTTGGGTGGTCTGCTGCAATCCTGGCTGGAAAGCACGTGGAGGTGCCAACAGAAATTGACCCGGTTGCTGGGGGGTTCCTGCCTCGCTGCCACTAAATACATTCAGCCAGTGGGCAGTAAAGGACATGTATTGCCCCTGGCCGTAAGCACTACTCCAGGTGTCCACCGTGAGGTGCACCGTGCTGCAGAGAGACAGCTGCAGGGAGCGTCCAATATTCTCATCCACGTGGGAGTAAAGGGCAGGGATAGCTTTGTTGGAGAAGTAATGCCGGATAGGGACCTGCCAGCGTGGCTGAGCGCAAGCCATTAGCTCCATAAAAGCTGGGCAGTCAACCAGCTGGTACGGCAGAGACTGCACAGCCAGCAACTTTGTCAGGTGACCATTTAGTTTGTGCACTGTCGGATTACTTGTGGCGTAAAACTGCTTCCTGGCCACGCACTCGACAATGGACGGCTGCTGAATGAGAGGAGGTGGAGAAATGCACGCACTGGCCGACGATGATGTACTAGTTACACCCCGGGATGCGGGCTGAGCTATGGCCCTGGATGCGGCCTGCCTGACAGAAGGGACCCCTGGAGAAGTAACCAGCTCTTTAGTATTAATGGAGTGCTCTAAATTGCCGGCATGACGCCGCTTCAAATGGTTCTACAGAGCAGTGTTCCCAACATTTGTGGCTTTCCCACGGCGCAATTTCTGTTTACACAAATTACACGTAGCCATACTGCTATCCCCCAGCAGAGTGGTGAAATACTTCCACCCGACGTGCGCCCTCCAAGGCTGGCCAAGCTTGTAGCCCTTGCACGCTTACACCCTGGTGCCGGCCCCACTATATTTGGGGTCTCGCTAGTTCCCAGGGAAGCACTAGCCCTGGGCCTAACTCGCCTCTGCCCTCTGTTGCTGCCACTACTACTACCACCCTCCTCCTCGGAGATCAAACCCTCCTCACCAGTCCGATCCGACTCCCAGGTCCTCCGGTCTAACACATCAGATTCATCATCAGACTCCTCCACAACACATTTTTTGGAATGCAAATTAGGCTGTTCCCCACCAACCGACAATTCCGGGCAGTCCAAACTCTGACTGCCCTCTAAGAAATCCTCAGGGAGGCTGTCCTCTATAACCGCCGGATTATGCGGTGGGCTTCGGTGGATTTTTTTTTTATAAATTGCAGAAGGGACACCACTAGGAGGGAACACTGAAGCCCGAGAGGTGGCAGAAAATGACGGGGTTTGCTGAAGTGGAATGGTGGAGTAGGAGGAAAGCTCTGAGTCTGACCCCTGGCTACATATGGATACTGTATCAGCAGATGACAGCAGATCATCCGGCTGAGACTGAGATGAGCGTGCCATCCACTCCACTACCTCATCTACTTTCTCCTCCACTACAATTTTGCGCCTTGGTGGGTTAGCCTGGTGGAACAACGGCCAAGTATTGCGAATACTTCTAGTAGATGCTCCGACTACAGGTCCTTTGGCACTGCTGCCCTGTGCCACCCTCTCCTTTTTTGTTAGAGCTCGAGGTCTGGCTGGAACTGGACCCCTTTTGCTTATCTATTCCAGACATTTTTCAATTCACTCTGTGGCCCTGCAGCTGGTCTTTGTCCCTGTATCTCCCTGTCTCTCCCTGCCTGATTAATTACTAGCCCTGAACTGGCCCTGCACTGGCCCTGCACTTGCCCTGCAGTATCCCTGCAGTATCCCTGATATGTGTAATATGGATTCCCAGAACAATTACACCAAATTTTCACAAAACAGGTCTCAGAACTTCACACACAGTGCTTCTGCTCGTCTCAGCAGTCGCAGCAGAAGTGATGGGTCACTGGCTTACCAAGCCTGAGCCAATCAGAGCAAGCCCTGCCCACTAGGTCAGGTGACCGCTTTCTTCCCGGGCTTTTGCGCACGATAAACAAACTAACAGTAAAAGTTCGCTAATGAATTGAATTCGTACGCAACAGCGTATACAGTAACTTATACGTAGCAATAGCGTATAATTTATACGACAAACTACGGAGTGAATGCGTACAAAGCTGAAGCGAATAACCTAATATTCGGATTCGCTTTGCAGCTGAAAATTTTCAAGATTCGATACGAATCAACGAATCGGCGAATAGATTCGCTCATCTCTATATGCAAGCACTGCCATCGCTGATGGATTGCAGGGTGGTCGTGTATTTTATTCCCAAATCTCAGAATTCATGCTAAAACTATGTGTATACTCATTTAAACTAATACAGAGCAGGAAGTTGTTCAGCTGAGTCTAATGCCAACACTGTGCATCTGGTTTGACCATGAAGATTCAGTGAACGGTATGCTGAGTAATTTGCTGTATATATACACATTTTCTGACTATTGATTGTCTGCTTGGAGGAGAATTTAGTGAGTGCCCTTTATTATACTTACACTGCTCACAAAAAGTTTGTGATATTTGGCTTGTGGGTGAAATTTCTGAATGAACCTAAAATGCACTCTAATCTTTACAGGTGAACTTAATGTGACCTCTAAACTTTTGAATGCACATGTCCAACTGTTCAATGTTTCAGTACTTTTGCACAACTTGCTGTTCTCTAAAACGGAGCTTAATGGCAAAATTCACAACCGGTGTTTGATCCATGAATTGCCTAATAAATTTCCTGGTTCAATTAGAATTGATATTTAAACAGTCCTCCTCATCATCAACAGAGATACACAGAGAGTGGAAGAGTCACAGAAAGGCATAGAAGTGAATATCTTTTGGCCTCCTCCCACACTGATGACCACTTGTAAACAATGCCCTGCAGAACCGAGTGATGAATGCCACACAACTCCAGGCACATTTAAGGGAGGTGAGAGATCCCAAAAGTGTCACATTCGACCATTCGAAAACTGCTAACATCAGCGTGGTCTGCGCGCCAGACGACCAGCACTGGTATCTGACCACACCACCAAGCACAGGTGTCATTGTCTTGCATAGGCCAGGGAGCATCAATGCTGGACGAGGGACTAGTGGGCCTCAGTGCTGTTCACTGATGATGCCAATGATGCTGGAGACATCAAGGAGAGTGCTATGCATCAGCCAGTGTTGTCACTAGACGAGTCTTTTGTGGTGGTGGTCCACTTTGTGAATGGTACAATGACAAGCCCATACTACTTGAATAACATCATTAATCCAGTCATTGTGCATCTGCACGAACAACACAGGCCTAATTTAATCTTCAATCTTTAATTTAATAGACTACAATGCGCCAGCTCATTGAGGTTGCATCATTAGGCAACAGCTGCTGGAGACTGGGGTACCTCAAATGGAGTGGCCTGCACTTTCTCCAGACCTGAATTCCATTGAAAACCTATGGGATCAGCCTCTCGCCCACCAACTCTACTCAGAACCCCTCGCCTCTTTTCAAGTCCCTCCTTAGCACAGCCTGCCTTCTAATTCTGCGTTATTGGCTTTCCACTGATCTTCCATCCATATTTCAAAGAATGGGAAAGATTGATCAGATATACAGATTTGAAGATTTCTCTGCATGGGAGAGCCGTACGATAGCCATATGGAAAGCGTGAACCTCCTTCCAGAATTTCTAATGACTCTTCTACGGTTATTTTGGGACTATCCCCTATACATTTGTAGGGAATACATTCGTAATACCATCATCTGTCATTCACTAACTCAACCGTGCCGTCAGCTCATTTTCTAACTGATTATTCAGTACCTGTGAACTTTGTTGTTCTTAATTACTGGTATGTTTATTTTTATCTTCAATAAATAATTGAAAAATAGGATCAGCTGAGTTGCCGTGTTAGAGGCTCGTAATTCTGTACCCCAGAACCTCAATGACCTGAGGGCCTCTCTTCAAGAAGAGTGGGAAGCCATGCCTCAGCAGACAATAAATCCACTTGTGAACAGCATGAGATGTTGTTGTCAAGCTGTAATTGATGTACAAGACCACATGACAAGTTATTGAGACATTGACATTTTGTGTGGGTGTATACCCACCACTGTTGTTGGCTTTTGTTTTAATAAATTGTTTGAGATGAGGAAATCACCATTGCATGCTTCTACTTAAACGTACTACTTTCATGATATAATATCACTGTAGGATGAACTTTTTTGTTTTCCATAAATTTCACCTGAAAGCCAAATATCTTTTTGTGAGTAGTGTATTAGGGCATCTCTTTACTGCCCTAATTTAAAGGGATCTGTCCGACAGACAAACTATCTTTAAAGGGGTTCTACAGAAGACAAAACAAACATGAAAATATTGAAAAATCATGTTTATATATATATATAAACTCCTAAAAGCCTTTAAATGTTTATAATGGTTCATTTTGTCTTGGGGGCAATCAGTGAAGAAATGAAAATAGCCACTGTCAGAACATTCAGTATAGAATAAATCCTAATCACAAGCAGAACAGCCTAAGTCAGAATGTAGAGTACAGGAACCATGTGGAAGCTATATCCTCTGTGTGTATCAGCCTTGACATAGATCACAAAGCTCACTTTCTGTGTCATTAGCAAACTCTTCAGCTTGTCACCTCCCTCACAGCAGTGTGTGCCTGGTCCCTCATTACAGCTTGTAAGTACAAAGTGAGTGCCAGACACAGATGAGAGTTTATCTCAGCTGTGACCTGTCCATAATATGGTGCTTCACAGTGCTGATACAGGCAGAGAATGGTGCTTCCATATGGATCCTTGTGACCAAGGCCATCCTACTTACAGTATGTTTAGGACGGATTCCATACTAAATTATCTGACAGCTGCCATTTTAATTTCTTCACCAATTGCCCCTAGACAGCCATTATAAATAACTAAAGGCATTTAAGAGTTTATTCATACTAACATATTTTTCTATATTTTTTTTCTCTCAGAGAACCCCTTTAACAAAAAAAATAAATAAATGTATTGATCCTTTCAGAAGAATTACAAGAACATAATAAAAAAATGGTGTACGCATCTTATTTGATGTGGTTATGGCACTACCTTGGCACCATCTCATATAACAGCTGTCTAATATAATATTGATTTAAATTCTAGTTTATGAAAGATGAATTCTGTGCACTCTAAATAAAAAATGATTAGGCGGAAATTAGGTTAATTATTTGAGTAATTTTAACAAATATTAATAGTCATTTCAAAGACACAGTAGAAAATCCGATTATTTAAACGAGAGAGAAATTGAAAAGAACAAAATCCAATAAATCAAATATTCAGGAACAGCAAGTTACTTACTCTTTGTTCCTGAAAAGGAAATTGGAACAAATTGGTGCCTGAAGTGCTAATATAGATTCCACAAAGAGAATAGAGTTTTAAATAAAGCAAAGCTCTAAGGGGAAGATTTATCAAGATCTGCATGTTCTGTGCAGGTCCTGATATCCCCTGCATTGCCAAAAGATACACCTAATTTATTGCGAGGTACAGGTCTCGTCATATATTGGGTGCATCCTACAGCAGTCATTGTGCCTAAACATGTACAGCAGCTCAGAGTTCCTGTAGATTTCTGTCTTCATTTGCTCCAGAAAACATGTGAAAATGAAGATAAATTTGTTATTGTCGCTGACCTTGACCACCCGAACAGTAGCCCCCCCTCCCCGGATGCAAATGTCCCCTTTCAGAAAAGTGGCAAGGGTGGTGTAAAAATGCCACTTGTGACAATATTGGTCACAATGGCATTTTAAAAGGTTTGTAAATGGTCTCCCTCTCCATGTCAACTGAGTTTGTCACTGAGATCAGTTTAGAGATCCAATATTAAATGAAGGTTTTATGGCAGGTAAAACTCAGAAAACAGCATTATTTCCAGTAAATGATGGTTTGAAGTCATATACAGAAGAGCCCTCCATTTTGTTTAGAAACCAAGTTGAAGACCAGTTGATATGAATGCAGTGATGCCAATTATGCACAACATTAAAATCTTATTTTTTTTTTTGTTAAAACATGGAGTTTTGTAATGGAAAATGGACTTTTTAATTTAATATTATGTAACTGTACATGGCATATGTGGGAACCTTCTTCAGGCCCAGCCACCATAGAAACTATTCCTCTGGTTAGTTACCTAGATGCTAAAGTCATCATTGACTTTCGCACCGAATTATCTCTAATTCTGGTTATTAGAGTGGGGTGTTAACTGTATAATACAGCTGGCAAATGATGGCATCTACAAATGATGGTATTGGCTCATTTGTAGTACAGTATTATGTATTGTATCATGTCCAAAATGACCACACTGGATGTTCACCCATGAAACATTCCATTTTTGCGCATGTGATGACATCAATTGGGAGAACTGAAACTTTGAAACTTTAATACAGTTACATGACACTCCCTAAGAAGCTTTTTAAAAGGTGATTTTGCATGTGCCAGATTTTTTGTGGCAATTTCTGCCACTGTATCATTCACAAGAATGGGCCTCGCAGTAATGCATGTGTTTGCTGCCAAAACCACCTGATTCAGATGTATTAAAACTGATTTTCAACCCGTCCCAATAATAGAATTATGCTGGCACCACATAGAACCGCTCAGGCCTTGATAAAGCATCTGTGTATGCCAAACCGCTGTTGGCTGCCCCACATTTGTCTTCATCTACCCGTGTTAAATCTGCATTGGAGCAAATAAACACTTTAACTTGAAGTACCAGTGAGTGCCATGGTGTAAACATATAAGTACTTTTTGTTATCATTTTACATTCAGGGCTTATCAGATTTAATAAGATACCTGGTGGTCATTGGTTCCAAGGTCAGTTCCAAATTACCTTCTGGTAGACCTTAGGTTCCCATTGTTGTGTCACAACTATATATTTATCTTCTTGTACTCTGGTGGGACAGTCCGACTTTGTGTAGAAATTTCTGTAACAAATCTGCAGCATGTGACTATAACAGGATATTACAAGTTTTCTAGGAAATGATTCCAGCTTGCTATGATTGACTTGAAAACAGAACTACCTGCTCTCTCTGCTTAGTCTGCCATCGGGAGACTATTTATAATTGGAGGTACAGTTTACTAAACAAAAAGTGGAATTTTTAAGATATATATATATATATATATATATATATATATATATATATATAAATACATCTCAATAAATTACGTAATCAAAAACTTAATTTATTTCAGTAATTCAGTTCCAAAAGTGAAACTCATATATTATATAGATTCATACAGAGTGATCTATTTCAAGTGTTTATTTATTTTAATGTTGATGATTATGGCTTATAGCTATTTAAAACCTGAAAAAATGAAAGAAATTATATAAGTAAAAAAATGATTTTAATACAGAAATGTTGGCCTACTGAAAAGTATGTACAGTATATGCCCTCAATACTATTAAATCAGATATTGGTACTGGCATCTCCATAAAGCTTGTCAGCAGAGGAAAGCATGAAGTGCTCTAAAATTTCCTGGTAGACAGCTGTGCTGTCTTTGGACTTGATATAACACAGTGGACCAACAATAGTAGATGACATGGCTCCCCAAACCATCACTGATTGTGGAAACTTCACACTAGACCTCAAGCAGCTTGGATTGAGTGCCTCTCCACTCTTCCTCCACACTCTGGGACCTTAATTTCCAAATGAAATGCAAAATTTACTTTCATCTGAAAATAGGATTTTAGACCACTGAGCAGTCCAGTCCTTTTCCTCCTTAGCCCAGGTAAGGCTATCTTACCTCCTGGCAGAGGTATTTATTTTACGCACTCATGAAATAAACTAACTTTTTGTTGATATTCTAATTTATTGAGATGCACCTGTATATATGTGTCTTTTCTTTGTAATAGATCATTATACGTATTCACGCATTTATGTATTCATATATTTATTTATACCAAATACAATCACTGAAAAAAGCATGGTCTAAAATGGCAGAAAAGTGCTCAACCCCATATGCTGTAGCGCATATCAAACCGGGGGAGCAAATCCTGCACATGTGGTCCGTTGCTAACAGCAATCCCCAGCAAAATTGTAGAAAATAGAAGCATAACAAACATGATATTTTGGATGAGCATAAACCCTTCTTCATTTACAGTAGTCCAGCAATAGATGTTGAGTACCTAGTATCAGTAAGCATATGAACTCTAGAAAAAGGATAATTTGGAAAAAAAAATCAGCTATTGTCTAAATTAGGCTTAGAATATTAATCACTGTCAAATGTACAGGTCGCTGGCGAATATGTCCTAGAGATTAAAATTCAGTTTGTCTATTCTTAAACCAGCCCCTCATTGTCTAAGCTGCCAGTTCCTTCTGTCCAGAGATTTAGTGCTACATGAAGCACCTAAAGACTATGAATCCGAACGGCCAAATGTAGCAGTAGTGCATATATTCTAGACATGGAAGACACAATGGGAGCTAAGTGAGTGTTATTTCTGCACTGTGAGATTATATATAGAGGACACAATACCCTTTCATCTTGTGCAAATGTCTGGTATAGCCGATTACATGTGTCATAGTCTACCTATAAGAGCTCATGGATCTTGCCAATGTTGCTATAAAATGTGCAAAAAAAGAGGGAACATATTGCTTATTCAGTTAGAGAACTTATAAATTAAAAGGGAACATATCACACTGAGTTTATTATTTGAACTGCAGGCAGTATGTAACAAAACAGGAAGAACCTGAAATATAGTTTTGAGGGAAAATTAGAATAACTTGTGTTATATCGTAAATTAACTCTGAGCTATGAGTCGGTGGCACAGTGACGGGTGTCAGACTAGTCACTCTCTAGTTTTCCAGTTAACATGTGGGAATCCACGTGACATTGTATGAACATTAGTTGCTTAGTTATTACTACTTTACAAGTGTTATTGTTAACATAATAAGGTTAAAAAACCTATTATCCAGCAGTATTGGACTGGATATTTACCAGAAGGTTTATCAGTTTTGCTGCATGAAGGCTGTTTACAGAGGCTAGACAGGATTTTGTGAAAGAGAGGCCATGAACATGCACAACTATGCACAAAAACGTATACACAGTGGGGGTCTTGATCACCATGCAAACCACACAATTGCGTGGGACTCCCTGACAAACGAGTCAGACAGTGCTAGTTAATGGCGGGGCATGGAAGTCTATGGCGCCAAACCCTGCCATTCTCTCTCATAGGCCTCAGGCCACTAAGTCTGGAGCCTATGAGGAAGTATACCAGCGCAGGCACAGGAGGGAGTATATCACTCCCTCCTGTGCCAGGTCTTAGACGGTGCAATGACGTTGTCACATCCGCCTATGTCCCAGCACAGGGAGGACTAATGAAGGCCTTACAGAAGGGGGTATTATAATTACAAGGGGCACTGCTGGGGACACAATGGGCACAGCAGGATAGCATTTTTGGGGCACCAAGAGGGAGTGGATGAAGGAAATGTGAAGAATCTAAACCCTGCAGAGACAAGACGTGGCTGTCTGGTTCAAATGGAGAGGATGAGAATAGAACTTCTACATCAGCAGAAACACCACTGAATATAACAGGTATGTAGTGCTGTATATAGTGTCCAATTCAAATACAAGTGCATCTCAATAAATTAGAATATCATCAAAAAGTAGTTTCTTCAGTAATTCAATTCAAAAAGTGAAACACACATGTTATATAGAGTCATTACAAATAGAGTGAACTTTTTCAAGTGTTTATTTCTGTTAATGTTGATGATTATGGCTTACAGCCAAGAAAAACCCAAAATTCATTATCTCAGAAAATTAGAATATTATATTAGACCAACTGTATTTTTTTTTAAACACAGAAATGTTGGCCAAATGCACTCAATACTTGGTTGGGGCTTCTTTTGCATGAATGACTGCATCAATGTGGTGTGACATGGAGGCAATCAGCCTGTGGCACTGCAGAGGTGTTATGGGAGACCAGGTTGCTTTGATAGCAGCCTTCAGCTCGTCTGCATTGTTGGGTCTGGTGTCTCTCATCTTCCTCTTGACAATACCCCATAGATTCTCTATGGGGTTAAGGTCAGGTGAGTTTGCTGGCCAATCAAGCACACTGACACGGTGGTTATTAAACCAAGTATTGGTACTTTTGGCAGTGTGGACAGGTACCAAGTCCTGCTGGAAAATAAAAAAATCCATCTCCAAAAAGCTTGTTGGCAGAGGGAAGCATAAAGTGCACTAAAATTTCCTAGTAGACGGCTGCAGTGGTCTTGATAAAACACAGGGGACCTACACCAGCAGATGACATGGCTCCCCAAACCATCACTGATTGTGGAAACTTCACACTAGACCTCAAGCAGCTTGGATTAAGTGCCTCTCGACTCTTCCTCCAGACTCCGGGACCTTGATTTCCAAATCAAATGCAACATTTACTTTCATCTGAAAACAACACATTTGACCACTGAGCAACAGTCCAGTTCTTATTCTCCTTGACCCAGGTAAGACGCTTCTGGCATTGTCTATCAGTTATGAGTGTCTTGACACATGGAATGCAACACTTGTAGCCCATGTCCTGGATACATCTGTGTGGTAGCTCTTGAAGCACTGACTACAGCAGCAGTCCACTCCTTGTGAATCTCCCCCAAATTCAGGAAAGGCCTTTTCTTAACAATCCTATCAAGGCTGCGGTTCTCTCTGTTTCTTGTGCACCTTTTTCTACCACCCTTTTTCCTTCCACTCAACTTTCCATTAATATGCTTTGATACAGCACTCTGTGAACAGCCAGCTTCTTTAGCAATGACCTTTTGTGGCTTACCCTCCTTGTGGAGTGTGTCAATGACAGCCTTGGAAATATATCATCTTTAGCAATGAATTCAGGTTCTGTTTGGGATCCAACAACGGTCAAACCTGCCTTTGCTGTGGCTCGACAAACTGCCTTAACTGCTGGTGTGATGATCTGGAGAGCCATCATATATGAGAGTCAATGTGTTGCCTCTCCCGTCAGGGCTTCAAGCTGGCATTTTTCAGCAGGATAATGCTTGCCTGCACACAGCAATGGTTTCCCAGAAATGTCTTCGCCAGATTTCAACACTTCCTTGACCTGCTCGGTCACCAGATTTATTGGCAACAAGCATTTATGGGACCTGATGGGACACCAGCTTTGGCAGCCTACCAGTGTGCAGGATCTACAGGTCCAGCTGCAATATCTTTGGGCAAAGGATGCCATACAAAAACTGTTTGTTGTGTGAAGAAAGAAAAACAAAAGCCTTAAAAGGGGTTGTCCGTTTTTTAATTTATATCAGATTGGCAGGGCGTCCGACTCTCAGCACCCCCAGGATCAGCTGTTTGAAGAGAAAGCAGCGCTCATGCAAGTGCTGCCATTTCTTTATCATTTACCTGCTCACCATCACAACTGCAGTGGTGAGCAGGTGTAAATACAGCCATCCCATTCACTTCAGTGGCACGACTCCTTCCTATTCACTTGAAGGCAGCTGATTGGCAGGGATACCAAGTGTCCCATTCATATGCCAGCTTATTTTTTGGGGGATAAGTTGCATCATTTAAGAGCACAATTCAATTTACCGTGTCTGTTATTGGAAAATGTGAATAAAATATATTTTTGGAGTTAAATTGAAGAAAAAAAATACAATTGTGCCAAGGTTTTCAGGGTTTTTACATCATGGTGTTCACTGTGCACTGAAAATGTCATAATTTCTTTAATATGAATATGGCAATACCAAACTTGAATATTTTTATTTTTATATACTACTTTTTTTAAAAAAAAAAAAACTATTTTCTGATAGCCATAACTTTTTTTATATTAGGGTCTATAGAGCATTATGAGGGCTTGTTTTTTTGCAGGAATCGTGTGTTTTTAATTAACTTTTTTCCATTACGGCAATCAGCGCACATGAAATTTTTATTGATATTTTAATAGTTCAGACATTTGCAAATGAGGTTATTAGAGATGAGCGAACGTGCTTGTAACGAGCACTGTACCGCTCGGCTCCCCTGTGCTCGCATTGGCTCAGACAGCCGCTTCCGTCCTCCTCACCCGACGGAAGCGGCTGCCTGCGCCCATGCAAGCGCAGGGGAACCAAGCAGTACAGTGCTCGTTACGAACGCGTTCGCTCATCTCTAGAGGCGATATTTACTATGTTTTTGTTTATATACTTTTATATGTAAAATTAGGAAAAGGGGTGACTTAAACTTATTTTTTTTTACTTTTACAGTGACAAATTTTAACCCTTCTTTCCGCTAGATGTAGAGGATGTCCTCTCGTCATAGTCCCGGGGATAAATAGATACTGGGAGAGATCTCTGTACTGACCCCTGATATATTTGTACATTATACAGTTATTAGATCTCCCCTCAGTCGTCTTTTTTTCTAAAGTGAATAACCCTAATTTTGATAATCTTTCTGGGTACTGTAGTCCACCCATTCCAGTTATTACTTTAGTTGCCCTCCTCTGAACCCTCTCCAGCTCTGCTATGTCTGCCTTGTTCACAGGAGCCCAGAACTGTACACAGTACTCCATGTGTGGTCTGACTAGTGATTTGTAAAGTGGCAGGACTATGTTCTCATCACAGTCATCTATGCCCCTTTTGATGCAACCCATTATCTTATTATCAGCAGCAGCTGTCTGACACTGGTTTCTACAGCTTAGTTTGCTGTTCACTAAAATTCCTAAGTCCTTTTCCATGTCAGAGTTACCCAGTGTTTCACAATTTAGTATGTAATGGTGACTTGCATTATTCCTTCCCATGTGCATAACCTTACATTCGTCAGTGTTAAACCATTTATGCCACTTCTCTGGCCAAGCCTCCAATCTATCCACTTCCATCTGTACCAGTATACTGTGCTCTTTTGTTTTAATTACTAAATCATTCTAAATCATTGTATAAGGAAATTTGACTTTTACACTGCAACATGGACCAGCTAAGGTTTGTGGTGCAGGCTACATTGAAAGGAGTATTCTCATCTTAGACAATGGGGGCATATCGCTAGGATATGCCCCCCATTGTCTTATAGGTGCGGGTCCCACCGCTGGGACCCACACCTATATCCAGAACGGAGCGGGGAGCGCTGCGCCTGGAGGACCCCAGGTTTCCGGGGGTCCGGCCACCACCAGGCGCAGCTCCCCGCGGCGCTCATAGAAATGAATGGGAGCCGGGCCGTGCATGCGCGGTGCGCTCCCATTCATTTCTATGGAGCCGACGGAAGTAGCCGAGTCAGCGCTCGGCTATTTTCAGCGGCCCCATAGAAATGAATGGAGGGCGGCTGCGCATGCGCAGTGCGCCCTCAATCAGTTCGGGGGCTCTGTTCTGGAAATAGGTGCGGGTCCCAGCGGTGGGACCCGCACCTATAAGACAATGGGGGCATATCCTAGCGATATGCCCCCATTGTCTAAAATGAGAATAACCCTTTAACTAGCCTTCATCCTACTGTGCTTTCTAGGCTATAGTTTTGGTTTGGACTACCGCACCGAAGATGGTAGCCCAATAGTCTAAGTAAGACACTGTCTAATAAAGTGCAGCCTTCAGCACAGACCCTGGCTGGTCCATGCTGCAGGTGAACAGCAAAATTTCCTAATGCAGTAATTTAGAAAAGTCCTTGACCTATTTTCTTATGAATCTGGAGGTATTGTACACGTTAACATTCTCATCATAGTCAAACCATGGATGATATTACCAGAAAAAAGAGAAGGCTTAGAAGGTCTATGGCTGCTTGTCCCCATTTAGTGTTGATGGGATCTCTATCAAATACATTTTCAGCAGAAGCCTTATGTAAACTTAATGCCGTTGCCTAAGAGTGAAAAACTTCTGAATGTTTTGATCGGTTTAGTTTTATACAATTCACACAATAAGTGCGTGCGTCTGAATGCATTATTCTGCTTTCCATCTTCTATTTTTATATCATCCCTTTTGACTTTAACTTGTTATCAATCAGATTTCACAGTAGCCTCTTAAGTTTCTATTCTCAAGGTTAACTGGCAATGTTTCAGCCAAGTAAATTGCTTTCTTAAAGTGAAGCAGTTACCTTCCTTTGCACTTAAACCTCTGCTGCAGCACAAAAACGGTAATATCACGTTATCTCATCCATCTTACTAATTAATTACCCCTTAGCAGAGAAAAATGAATAGGATTTACTACTGTGCTTATGAAGTTATGGCAGGGAAGGGAAAGGAATTAGCATTGTATTGATGAATTAAAAAAGTTGCAACTGGCTCCTTTAAAGCATTGCCAAACTGATACAAGCAGATGAATGATGACCTTTTCTTCATAGTGGTACTGAAAACGTTACTGGAATTGATGTGATGATATATGACTTTTCTATTAAACATTTTTATTCCAGATTTTTATAGTTTATAGAAGATATAGAAATAGTGAAGTACAATAATTACCATATTTAAATTGTTTGCTAAAGGTTTCTGATTATTTAGAACAGCCATTTGCTTTCTCTTTTAATGCCTAGATGTATATCTGATAAAGCAAATCACTTCAGATTTCTCATTCTACATGAAGAAACTGATCATTGTCATTATACACAGTCTAGTTACATTATTATGGCTAATTCCTACTATTGACATCAGCAGCTTGTAGCTCAAAAAGAAAGTTACGTATTGTGAGCTGGCTTGGTTGGCTCATAAGATGTGATACCATGACATAACTCTTGTAGCTAACATGGGTAAAAGGGGAAATTTATCAGAGTTGCAAAAGGGATAATTATTGGCTTTTGGGCCAAGTCATTATAATACAACTGTCTGCATCCATTATGAATGGATCCGGTTGTATTATCTTTTAAATAGCCAAGGCGGATCCGTCATGAACTGTATTGAAAGTCAAAGGGGGATGGATCCGTTTTCTATTGTGTCTGAGAAAATGGATCCGTCCGCATTGACTTACATTGTGAGTCATGACGGATCCGTGTGGCTCAGTTTCGTCATGCGGACACCAAAACGCAGCAAGCAACGTTTTAGTGTCCGCCTCCAAAACGGAATGCTGACTGAACTGACACAAAGCTGATGCATTCTGAACGGATCCTTTTCCATTCAGAATGCATTAGGTCAAAACTGATCAGTCTTGAAGGCGTTCATTTCCATGACGGATCCTGCAAAAAACGCTGGTGTGAAAGTAGCCTTAAACTGCGCAGTTTGTGAACTGTTCACATTCTGCAGTGGTGAAAGCAGTGGTAAAAACCTTATTAATATTTAGGAAGCTCAAACATTCATAAGATCAATAACAAATAAGACTAGACTACCTACAGTACAGACCAAAAGTTTAGACACACCTTCTCATTCAAAGAGTTTTCTGTATTTTCATGACTATGAAAATTGTAGATTCACACTGAAGGCATCAAAACTATAAATTAACACATGTGGAATTATATACTTAACAAAAAAGTGTGAAACAACTGAAAATATGTCTTATATTCTAGGTTCTTCAAAGTAGCCACCTTTTGCTTTGATCACTGCTTTGCACACTCTTGGCATTCTCTTGATGAGCTTCAAGAGGTAGTCACCTGAAATGGTATTCCAACAGTCTTGAAGGAGTTCCCAGAGATGCTTAGCACTTGTTGGCCCTTTTGCCTTCACTCTGCGGTCCAGCTTACCCCAAACCATCTCGATTGGGTTCAGGTCTGGTGACTGTAGAGGCCAGGTCATCTGGCGTAGCACCCCATCACTCTCCTTCTTAGTCAAATAGCCCTTACACAGCCTGGAGGTGTGTTTGGGGTAATTGTCCTGTTGATAAATAAATGATGGTCCAACTAAACGCAAACCGGATGGAATAGCATGTCGCTGCAAGATGCTGTGGTAGCCATGCTGGTTCAGTATGCCTTCAATTTTGAATAAATCCCCAACAATGTCACCAGCAAAGTACCCCCACACCATCACACCTCCTCCTCCATGCTTCACGGTGGGAACTAGGCATATAGAGTCCATCCGTTCACCTTTTCTGAGTCGCACAAAGATACGGTGGTTGGAACCAAAGATCTCAAATTTGGACTCATCGGACCAAAGCACAGATTTCCACTGGTCTAATGTCCATCCCTTGTGTTCTTTAGTCCAAACAAGTCTCTTCTGCTTGTTGCCTGTCCTTAGCAGTGGTTTCCTAGCAGCTATTTTACCATGAAGGCCTGCTGCACACAGTCTCCTCTTAACAGCTGTTGTAGAGATGTGTCTGCTGCTAGAACTCTGTGTGGCATTGACCTGGTCTCTAATCTGAGCTGCTGTTAACCTGCGATTTCTGAGGCTGGTGACTCAGATGAACTTATCCTCCACAGCAGAGGTGACTCTTGGTCTTCCTTTCCTGGGGCGGTCCTCATGTGAGCCAGTTTCTTTGTAGCGCTTGATGGTTTTTGCGACTGCACTTGGGGACACTGTCAAAGTTTTCCCAATTTTTCGCACTAACTGACCTTCATTTCTTAAAGTAGTGATGGCCACTCGTTTTTCTTTACTTAGCTGCTTTTTTCTTGCCATAATACAAATTTTAACAGTCTATTCAGTAGGACTATCAGCTGTGTATCCACCTGACTTCTGCCCAACACAACTCAAGAGTGTGCAAAGCAGTAATCAAGGTGGCTACTTTGAAGAACCTAGAATATAAGACATATTTCCAGTTGTTTTACACCTTTTTGTTAAGTATATAATTCCACATATGTTAATTCATAGTTTTGATGCCTTCAGTGTGAATCTACAATTTTCATAGTCATGAAAATACAGAAAACTCTTTGAATGAGAAGGTGTGTCCAAACTTTTGGTCTGTACTGTATATCAAAACGATAAATAGATGTATATACGAGCTGCGGAGCCCAATGTTTATTCTACATCTGTATACATTTCAAATAAAAGAATGTGCTGAGAGCAAATTTTAAAGCCTCCAATTTATTTATAACAAGTCATTTTTCTCGATCTGTGCATTGCGGGATGCATACTCTGCACTATTTCATATTCTGATCTGTTTATCTCTGTCATTTTCACATTTTCAAGAATATTACAATAAAAGTGCTTGGAAAACAAACAAAATAGAACATAAATATTAAACAGGACGGTCTGCGCTATCATTGTTGGAAAGTGATGCTGCACTGCAGTAAGGAACAATGCACATATTTGATGTGGCCTGTAGCAAATAAAACAGGAGGAAACAAACAGATTGGTTCTCAACTCAAATACAATTTTTTACTTGAGAAATGATTTCTAGGTGTCATCCTACTATAGCCTCTCCTCAGCAAATCCCACTTAGATAAAGGACCATTTATCATCCTGCCCCAGCAGTTGATTTGTGCACAGAAATAACGATAACACATTACAACTATTGACCCTCCAGCTGTTGATACCACCATAGACTAAATAATGGCCACAGGTTACCAAAACATGATAGGAGTTTTAGTTACAACCTCTGGAGAGTCACAGGTTGGAAATCACTGGTCTAAGCAAACTACTATACTGAACTGTAACGGTCTGGTTCCTGCTATATCCCTCTTTCCCATGGTTACATTTATCAAAAGTGACATGTTTAATAAATTAGTCTTATTCTTACACCTAACACTTTTGTCTAGAAAAGCTACTCCAGTTTTCCTACTCCACCCTCCTACTGGAGTAAGATTGCGACTTTTTAAAATCTGAAGTGAAACTTATTAACTTAGCTAAACCTGTCCGCTTACCCACCCATATTTCAAAGTGAAATATGAGTGAATAGTGTAAAAAATGCAAGATGCAAAATGCAAGTTACAAAATGTTCAGGCAAGTGAGCCCAAAAAGTCACAAAGAATGAGGGAAACCAATGGAGTGTGTGTGGTGGTGGTGGGGGTGGGGGGAGTGGCCTGGAATGGCAGGGGATTTTTTAGGTGAGTAATGGGTCTTTTATTGTATTACAGTGATCCCTCAGGATGCAGTGGCCTCAGGATACAATATTTTCAACATAAAATGATCTTTTCTGACCCATCGTAAGTTGAAACCAGACTCAACATACAATGCCTCAGACTGAGATCCGACCAATCCAGGTCACTTCTCTGGTAAAATAGTTGTATGTTGTTTTTTCCCCTGTTTTTCCTCAGTTATAAAAAACATAAAAATGCTAAAAAAAAGGACATAAAATGAAGCCTCATGTATCATTGAAAGAAGATGAAAATATTAAATGAATAACTGGACAAAAACATTTTATTACCTTTGAACCTGCATATTCTCAAACAAAACTGAAAATGTTTCTGGTCATGAGCAGGGGAAAAGGGTCACTTGACTCAACTGACAAAATAGAGCAGGTGCATTACTTATAATTACATATTCATGAGGAGTGTCTGAATTCTGGCATATTCTTCAGGGCTCATGCACATGAAAGTGTGCCAGCCCAGCCCATATTGCGGCCCACAAACAGCGGGTCCATAATATACGGGCACCAGCCATTTGTGCACCACATCATGTATGGGGACTCATTCACTTGAATGGGTCCGCAAGCCAGAAGGTGTCATGTGGAACAGAACCTCAGTTCGCCTTCTGTCTGTGCCTCTGCACTTTTTTTCTGTGCCTCTGCACTATTTTTTTTGTGGTGAGGACAGATCAGGGACCCATTCAAGCTGAATGGGTCTTTATCTGTCTGTGTCAGCCACACAGAAAGTGCCCATGCATTGGGGAACGCAATTTGCGGTCCCGTATGCATGGAGCCGGCAGCCTCACTAATGTGTATTGGATTCCTGTTATTCAGACTTTTGGATTGTCCCTGGTCTAGCTCCATTTATTTTCCTGACATGATATCAACTACAGATCATCTCGCAGAAAGTGAGCCCACACACAGGTCCATAGACTTAACTGTAAAAAAGGTATGGGGGTCAGAATATGGTGAAGCAAACTAAAATGTATAATAATACATTTTAATGTATTATTCATAATAATTTTTGGGAAGTATTAAAATACAAGAAACAATTTATATCTGTAAATGTACTGACCTGGAGAATAAAGGTAACAGGTCAGTTTTACCACATAGGGAACACTATACAAATTGAAACCCATACAACTATGGCAGATAATTGCATTTTTTCCCCAATTCCACCCAATTTGATAATTTTTTTCCAACTTCCTGTTCTTACTACATCATATGCAATATTTATTGGTGCCATTAAAAATTGTCCCACAAAAAAATAAGCCCTCTTACAGCTATGTGAATGAAAAAATAAAAAAGTTATAGCTCTGGGAAGGCAGGGAGAAAAAAACGAATATGGAAAAAGAAAATTGGAAAATGTCTTCCATGAAGGGGTAAATTTTATGAACTCAGTATAAAACACCCAAAAAAAACCCCAAAGCTCTTGGAGTGATTCATTCCTGATTTTACACTTGTATCATACCCTAAATATAATTTCTAATAATATGAAGACAGCATTAAAGTATTCGAGATTACAATTATTACAGATTGTTTGAGTTCTCTCCCTAAATAGCCCTCTTTTTTCGGAGCTGGTTTTCTGTTTCATCCGTATCCTACCTCTGCCCACACTCTAATGCTGATGAGATTAATGAAAACAGATTTTGAGGACATCTCCTTTTTCAATCTCTATAAAAGAAAAATGCTGAAAAAGCTTTAGAATGTGATTAGTCGGTACTCTGGAGCTACCTGAGCATACTATGATTTCTGGTCTGATTGCATTAGGAAAGGATTACAAACCATTGTTGGAAATCGCATTTTAGTTCAAAATTCAGATACAAAAATTGTTTTCATCAATTTGAATAATCTTTATCTGCTTTATGTTGTAAAATAAAATATTTATGAGGTTTTTGAGAAAAAGTTTATGTCTGCTAAATAATGTGACTTCAGGGCATCAGTGGAAGGAAAATGAAAGCAAACAGAGTCAGATCTTCTATTTTGGGGAAATTACTGTTAAAGGGGTTATCCAATATCAACAACTGCCCTTCCATGTGTTGGAGCCCTAACTGAGAATATACTTACCTGGTCCCCACTTCCTGATAAAACACTGGCTTTTCTGCCTATTGATTCAATCTCCGTAACTAAATATTTCCCTATACTGACCTACAACACTCTAAGGTTGCTGGCTTGTGTCTGTAATTGCATTTGTCAGAGTTAAGACACATGCTCTCAGGTTGCAAGCTGCACTCAGAATGTTGTCTCTCCAGCCCAGGGACTAAAGGTCCTGCCAAAACGGAGTTTTGTTATGGATTCTGCTACTACATACCATAACTTATGGTCCGTGGTAGCGGAATCCATAGCCAAATTCTTAAATAACCTGAACCAAGTTCACTCAACACTACCTGCCAATATCTTGTCCCTGTTTGTCCCATCTTCATCCTCTCTGTCATTTTCCCCACTAATTCTCACTTTAAAATGATGCTGCCACCTTTTTTGCACAATTCTTCTTAAGCAAATCAGTAAAGCTTCAGATTCTTTTAGAAGCAGGATTTTTGTGAAAGTCATAACAAATCCAATTAGTTCAGAATCGATTCATCTCTGAACTGTAGGTATAAGAATTACACACAAGCACACCTATAATAGGTCAAAACAGACACTGATTTCGATATTTGACAAAGGCATGTAGATAGAGGGCTCTAGGTGACATACTGTATGATGTTGAAATATTTTGTTTCAAGTAACATAATGTTTTCAAAATATTTGCTTTGTAACAAAGTAATTACGTTCTGAAAGCAGATTCACACGGTCATGTTTGTGTTTAATTTTCTATAAAGTTGGAAATGTCATCCAGTTTTCTTCAGAAAAGACAGATCTTCCTGTAAGGTACAATATCAGTGTATGGCATTCTGAATATTAAGTGAGCAACACATTGAATTATATTAGCATCACGCTTGTTGAAGGACTTAAAAGAGACGATTGTTTCAGCACAAGACTGGCATTCAATGATTCTCTTAAACAAAGCTTCTGCATTGATTTTCCATCTGTCAAAACATCTTAATTAAAGGCAGCAGTGGTGCATGGAATTAGCACTTCAAATTTTGTTCTCCAGGTTGGACCAAATCCATCATTAATATGACAGATGGTATTATTGTCCTCATTTCAATATTTCTCTGCTTACTATGTACATAAATCAGAACCCAAGAATATTTATTATGATGCACAATTCAGCGTTTTCGGTGCAGTGACTTTTTGAGGGAACATATGCGTCATCAATCTCATAAAATCCTATATATTACATAACTGCCATGAGCACACATCACACGTGCTCCATCCTTATTTCTAGGGAGCAGGCATATGATGAGTAAATCAATGGAGAAGATTTACTAATCCTGTCTAATAGACACTGATTGTTCACTTTAACTTTATATCACTTATTGGTTGGCTTAATTTGCATCAGAATTTTGTGGCAGAATTTCGTAGCATCTCATGACCTGATGATTTTGTCTCTTAAGGTTGGTTACTGTTGCCTAGTTGCTTATGTATGACTATGATTCTGTCTGTCTTGGGAAAATTTATCCTAGTGAAATTCCACTGTTCCCAGCCGAGTACTACAACACTTGGCTAAAGAAAAAGATTCAAATTTTTAACACCAGGTTCCCTACCCGGCTGTCATAGCCATGTTTTCAGTGCACAGAATAGTTGGGTTCATGGCAAATTGTCTCAGTCTACCACACTAAATAATCAGTTAAAAAACTCTGACTATACCACATGTTAATAGAGTAACTACAGGAATCTTTTATTGCATAATAGTAAAAATCCTATATACTGTACTTTTTAAAACTGTGCCCCTGAAATATTTCTGGAAATGTTGGCCAGTGATTCTCAATATTAATATGGCCTCTAGCCATTGCAGTTGCTGGAGGGGTGTAAGGCAACTTTCACACCAGCGTTTTTGCTGGATCCGTCATGGATCAGCAAAACAGGTTCCTTCATGATAATACAACCGTCTGCGCCTGTTATGAATGAATCCGGTTGTATTATATTTTAAATAGCCAAGATGGATCCGTCATGCACACCATTGAAAGTCAATGGGGGACAGATCCGTTTTCTATTGTGTCTGCGAAAACTGATCCGTCCCCATTGACTTACATTGTGAGTCATGACGGATCCATTTGGATCAGGTTTGTCATGTGGACACCAAAACGCAGCAAGCAGCGTTTTAGTGTCCGCCTCCAAAGCGGAATGCTGACTGAACTGAAGCAAAACTGATGCATTCTGAACGGATCCTTTTCCATTCAGAATGCATTAGGACAAAACTGATCAGTCTTGAAAGCGTTTTTGCAGATCCATGACAGATCCTGCAAAAACGCTGGTGTAAAAGTAGCCTAAGAGAGATGAAAACGGGACAGCTAATACTAACAGCAGAAGATTTCCAGATTTTCTTAGCACCAATTGGTCAAAATAAAACAGGTTATCTTAATGGAACATAAAATACCCTGAATCAATACAGGTAATGTTTTTCCCTTAGGAAGAGTACTGTATTTTTGGACTATAATGTATCGGACAATAAGACGCACCTATCATTTAGAGGATGAAAATAACAAAAATAAATATTTTTCATCAGACCTCAGATCTGACCAGCATCAATCTCAGATCAGACCCCTATCAGCCTCAGATCCGACCCCCATCAGACCTCAGATCAGATATTTAAAAAAAAACAAAAAAACTTGTTTGCTCCAGACAGTACTGCTACTCTTCAGATCCAGGACTCACTGCTGTATGCAGTCAGGACACAGTGCAGAGTGGGGCCCAGAAGAAGACCAGGGTGGGCGAGTACAGTCGGATTCCTTCATCACTCCCCACCTCCTGCATATTAAAGGGGTTGTCTCTTCTCAGTAATCACCATTTAAGCACTTCTTTGTAGTCCTAAGATGGTTTCTGTAATATAGATCCATTTTCCAATTTGCGTCTATCACCTTTTATTCTTCTTTATAGTGCCCCTATTTTCATGCTTGTTTCTAGGGGTTACGGGCACCACTGTAATGCTATAAGCGGTGGCCACGCAGGTGCACAGACTTATCGGCCGGCTTCTATGGTGGCCAGGTTTCACAGGAGCGAGCACGCACATATTATTGTGAATGTGCAGTCAGTCCCGGCCTGGCCACCTTGTCTGAGCTTTACAACAAGTTTATAAGATTTACAACATGCTCGCATGCACGCACAAACAAACAAGGGGCGGAGTTGCATCCTCCATGCCCTACTGTGTCTTCCGCTCTGCCCCCAGCAAGCAGGGAACCGAGGCCCCAAGTGCCGCACGGGAGCCTATGAATCAGAAGGTGAGACAACCTCCCATAATGGAAGCAGTCATTAGCATTTGGACTATAAGACACACTGCCATTTTTCCCTCACTTTTGGGGGGAAAGTGTATCTTATCATCCAAAAAATACAGTAAGTTCTGCAAGACTAAAAGGAAGAGACTTATCAATATTTCATATTTAATACACAATAGTGCAGAACAATACAAAAAGTAATTGTCAGATAAAATTATTAAAAACATGCATACAGTTACAATGCATTCAACAGTTTGCGAAAATAAAAGGGATGAAAGAAATAGAATGAAAGCTGTCTTATGTACAGAAGTGATATCCTGTCTGTGGGGACAACTAAAAATATCGGCAGTCGCTCCAGTCAAGATATGGACCTAACAACTGGCACTGACCCTACTTTTCCTGGCATTTTTAGACCCATTCTTTTTCCCTCCCATTCATTGGCTGGTGATGCCTCTGAGAGGAGGCTGTTCTTATGATATTGAGAAACCCAGAAAGAGTCGTATGTCCTAGCAAGAATCTCCCAGAAATATAATATTACCTGTAATCACCTGGGCATACATTTACCAACCAGGGCATATCAAGTACAACGGAAATATAGCCATGTTTTTAGCCAATACCCAATTCTGGGTAGTTCCTCTGGGTGTGGCTGTGAATTCAACACATATATGAAGGCTATTTCTCTTGATCATAACTACCTATGTGGGTCATTCCAACTATCAATTATGATGGGGTTTGCTTTGATGAATTATATTTCCTTTGAAGCTCAGCGTTTGTCATGTTTTTCCCAGGCCCTTATGGCAGACACAGTACAGACACTCCTTTGCATAACTTTTGATTCCTAATCAGGATGTGTGGTTAATTACCTTCAATCCAGAGTGAGAATGTTATCTGATGTCAAATACACCACCTAGGGATAATGCCTTCATTCAATACTTCTGGCATCTTGGAGAGTTTAAGGCCAAGAATCATAGAAATAGCTAAAAGTACAGTATATCAATATATGACTGCCATATGCATGAAACCACCTCTTACATCCAGTTTCTTCCAGATGCCATCTCCAGCTCGTAAATTATTTTTTTCAATGCTTTAAGACTAACTACTTTTAAAAACAACCCTTTTAATATGCTATGAGTATTGATACTATTGATGATTGCCAAAATAAGAAGTCGGGTGTCTCTCCTCGCGGTTAAAGATGGACTCAGTAGACACTCTTGATCCATCTCCAGCAAGGTGAGATAGTTCTTGGTGAGCGCTTTTAACTTCCCATTTTAGTCATCGGTGGTGGTCTTAGCATTTGGACCCTACCGATCAAAACTGTTTATACATGTCAGTTACTCTTTAATATCTCTAGCAAAATGTTTAACTTGTCCATTTGCATCTGAATGCTAGAATTAGAACCTGATTTATATATATTTGTAGGACATTTTCTACATGAAAGGAGGTGATGAATAGCTGGAATATAGAGAGGTGCTTAAAAACTGCCTCCTAAGCCTCCATAATTTAGAGGAAATTAATATCTGTTCGATTAATATTTAATATCCCATTCACAAATTAATGAACTAAAGTCTATAAATATCATTATCATTTTCTTCCCAGGAAACTTACTGAGGAGAAGAATTATTATTGATAGTTGGTAATGATCTATGACATAGCTATGTGTACAGTGCCTCCAGTATATCTGTCTATTATAGGTAAGGGGAGCACCCAGGAATTTTTTCTAGGGGGGTCCGAAAAGTAGAAAATGCGGCGCGCATAGCTCGCTGTGCCGATTTTTTCGCCCCACCCATTTCCTAAAGCCTGTAATGGATCAGTAAATGCGGCGCGCGTAGCCCATTATTATAAGCCCCTCCTAAATATAATAGGCCACTCCCAACAAACACTTTACAGGTGAAATGATATCATTGAGGCCCGGCTCTACACATCATACAGAGGGGAGGGCGTGTACTGGCTGCACTGCCTGCTTCACATTATACAATAAATAACAGCAGGCTACATACAGCCAGGAAGCTCCTCCGCTCTCCTCCCTCCCCAGATCCTGCTCAAGGCCTCTGGTTCCCCCCCACCATCTTCCACCCGCCTGTGGCCTGCTACCCCCCTTGGTTATCCTCACCCAGCTCTGAATCCTCCTTCTGCAAATGGCAGAGGGTGGAGCTAGAGCATCTCCTACACAGCGCCCCATGGCTCTTACATCCAGTGATGTCACCTTTGATGTAGATGTTCTATTTCCTCATCTTCTCCATTCGGAATAAAACCGTATGATGATTTTTCAGCCATCTCCCATCTCTGCAGAGATTGACAAACAGACATTAGTTTCCCACATTTCCATCATCTTTACATCTTCTGGACACCTCATCCTGCCACCCCCAATACTGTGCCCGCTATGCTCCCCCATACTATACTACAGAAACTGTCCCCTGAAAAATACTACTACCATACAAATAGTGCCTACTTCAATAATTATTGGCACACAGTGCTCAAAAAAATAACTGCGCCCAGACACTAATAGTATAAAAATAATGTCCCCCAAAAATAATTGTGCGAAGCTGATACTATGCCAGGGTGCCCCCCTCCAAAGTAACAGTCCTCCCCAAAATCCCACCTATAGAAATAATTCTCTGCCAGAGCACACTTAGTAGTAATAATGCGCCCATAGTGCCCATACTAGTAACCGTGTTCCCCATAGCCCCCCAGTAGTAGGAAAGCACACCATAATACCCCTACTTAGTGCCCACAGTTGAGCTCATGTCCCCATAATGTATACCAGTATAAAATACTCCTATATAGTGCCCCAGTAAATGCCCCCATAGTTCTCCTCTCCCCCATAGTGTCCCGGATAATATGCCAGTAAAAAATGCCCCTTCTTACTGCCCCATCACATGCCCCTATAGTGCTTCTCTCCCCCATAATGTGCCAGTAAAAATTGCCCCCTTAGTGCCAGATGCCATAGTGCCCCCTATAATGTGCCAGTAAAAAATGCCCCTTTAGAGCCACCAGATGCCCCCATAGTACCCCCAAATGATGCCCTTATAGTGCCACCAGATGCCCCATAGTGCCGCTCTCCCCTATAGTGTCCCCTATAATGTGACAGTAAAGAAAATGCCCCTTTAGAGCCACCAGATGCCCCCATAGTGCCCCTAAATGATGCCCCGATAGTGCCACTCTCCCCTATAGTGACCCCTATAATGTGCCAGTAAAAAAATACCCCTTTAGAGCCACCAGATCCCCCATAGTGCCTCCAAATGATGCCCTTATAGTGCCACCAGATGCCCCATAGTTCCGCTCTCCCCCATAGTGTCCCCTATAATGTGCCAGTAAAAAAAAAGCCCCTTTAGAGCCATAAGATGCCCCCAAATGATCCCCTATAGTGCCGCTCTCCCCTATAGTGCCCACTATAATGTGCCAGTAAAAAGAAAATGCCCCTTTAGAGCCACCAGATGCCCCCATGGTGCTCTTCTCCATGGTGGCCCCCCACATAATGTGCCAGTAAGAAATACGCCAAAAGTGCCCCCCACAAAATGGGCAAGAAATAAATGCCCCCAGATAAAATTTGCAGATGCCCCCCCTCAAAAAAAAATGGCCAGTGAGAAATTGCCAGGTGCCCCCTAAATGCAGCATCTATTTATAAGGAAAAAAAAAACACTTATACTTACCTCCATCAGCAGCGATGTGATGCAGGCCTCTTCTGGCCTGTGTCTCTGCTGTGTGCTGCCCGGCTCAGGCGGCGCGATGATAATGACGTCATCGCGCCGCCTGAGCCGGCCTCTGATAGGCCACAGGGACTAATGTCTGCGGCCTATCAGAAGAACAGGGAAGGGAGACGCCTCTCCCTCCCCTGCCCTGCTGCAGCACATCCATCTATATCTCAATCCTGAGGACGGCGATACAGATGAATATTGAGATGGGCGCTTCCATAATGGAAGCGCTCATCTCCTACCCACCTAGCCACCACCGCCCGCAGTAACAACAAGGGCCGCACCGCCTGTGGCAATCGGCGGTGCGGCCCTGAGGGATTAAAAAAAGAAATGAACGGATCTAGGGGGGTCCAGACCCGTTGGACCCCCCCTTTGGTGCGCCCATGGGTGTGATCATAGTACATAGCACAGTCACTTTATCATATCATAAGAATGCAAAGAATTCTTTTGCACTCACAGTTTATATGTGACCAGTAATCAAGGTGCACTGTAGCTTCTGAGACCCTTCAGAAGATGGAAACTACAGGGACGGAGCCTGGCAGCAGAGCGTGACACACATGGTGGTGTGAGCTCCGCACAGGGCTGAGTGCAAACGAGCATTTTAAGCTATCAAAGCCAGCTGAAGATGGGTAAAACTACCAGGGATAAACCCAAGGACACCCCTGGAATGCTAAAATCTGGATCTACCCACGGAGACATGGATAAATTCATCCGCAAACAGGCCTCTACTGCGGGAAAGCAAGGATCCAAGATGGCGCCCAGAGCAGAATCCCTACCGCTTAAGAGACATACGCTGACTCAGAGCGCGATAGCGAACAAGAAGAGGACCAAGCCACTGTCGATCTGCCGATCTCCAGGAGATTTATGAAAGATTTACTCTGAGAAGCTATCTCACCACTCTGCAAAGATCTGCTTGAAATCAAATGGGACCTCAGGCAAGTAAATGACAGGGTGGAAGCCTTGGAGGGTCACCATGAAAGTATGATAAATTACAACACTGCTGTTTCTCACAGCCTGGATAGGACCCAGGCACACATAAACCTGCTTTATAACCTGATAGAAGATCAGGACAATCGAGGTCGCCATAATAATTTGAGGCTGAAAGGTATCCCTGAACGTATTGGGACAGATAATCTGCGTAGTTCTATTGAAGAGCTTTTCTCCATGCTCTTAGGCCCAGACTCTACAGCGGATCTGACTATGGATAGAGTACATAGAGCACTGCGGCCACCACCTAAACAAGGTGAACCACCAAGAGACATTATATGCCATCTCTCCAGCTTCCTAGTCAAGGAACAGATCATGAAAGCTTCAAGGTCCAAGCAACCGATTACCTTTGCAGATGTGACAGTTTCAATCTTTCAGGATTTGTCGCTCATCACCTTGCAATAGCGCAGGATGTTAAAACCACTATTGGACATATTAAGAAGCAAAAATATGACCTACAGATGGTTGCACCCATTTGGCCTCTTTATCAATACGCCAGGACGTAAACTTGTTATACGCTCTCCAGCAGACTTACCATTGGTATACGATGTCCTGGATATATCACCCCTAGACATTCCCGACTGGAACTCTGCCAAGGACTTGACAGATCTCCCTGAGCTTCCTGTTGTGATTCCCTGGACTCCAGTTGCCCGCTCAGGAGAACAGTGGGTGAAGAGGTACAGAGGAGGAATTACGCCCAAGCGTCTAGCAACTACTATGGAAAATCGCTGATAGTGATGATATGCGAGGAACTACCATCTACTGCTAGGGACTACCTCCAGCCGAGGGTTATGATCCTAATTGCAGGACATTCCAGATAAGTGTCCCCCGAGTCCTGCTGGACTAAGACCATCTACCTTAGACCACTTTTCTTTTTATTTTTCCTATCCTTCTTCTTTCATATGTCTCTTTCCTATTTTTATGTTTATCTTTCGTTTTTTCTCTATAATTTACCTTTATGATGCTAGGTTTCAGGTGTCCTAACTGAGTGCATTTCCTGTCAAGCAGGCACATGTAACCGTATGAGAATTTTCTGCCTATACGTGGGAACTACCCTCTACTACTAGGGTAAGCCTACAGTCACGGTTATGCCCCTAATAGCGGGACACTAATGATACATGTCTCCCAGGTCCTTATGGACTAAGATCATCCACTTTAAACCACCTATTATATTATTTTCCTATCCTTCTTCTTTCATAGGCCTTTTTCCTATTATTATGTTTTACCTATTGTTTTTCTATACAATTAGATTTTAGGAAGCTACCTTTTTAGGTGTCATAATTGAATGCATATTTACTGTCAAATAGATGTACATGTCATGGCATAAGATGTTTTCCACACATGCGCATCTTCATTACTAAGGGTCGTTTGACACGAACCGGACCCTTAAATATGGTCCTCTCTCCCCCCCCAACTACTATAGACCGACAGGTTCTGATTTCCACTTTATTCGAGTTACCCCGAGTGCAAGGTTCTGTTATGCACTGGGAGGTTGCCCCATGTGGGCCTTTGTTTGTTTCCTATACCCCCTACAAGTTACCCACCCCCTCCCGTCCCCTCCCATTATTGTAGGAGAGGTTCTACCTCAACAAATGTTATTCTGTAAAGCTATAACAATAGTTGACTATTGGTTATCATGGCATCCTTGACCATATGCACTTTTAATGTTAGAGGGATGAATGTGCCACCTAAACGTACTCAGATATGCCAACTCTTAAAAAAACAACGGGTTAATGTTGCCTTTTTGCAGGAAACCCATTTTAAACATGGACGTGTCCCACGTCTCTCACATATGGTATATATCAATGGTTCCACAGTACATCACCATCTGGGGCCTGAAAAGGAGTATCAATTGCAGTCCATAAAAATACTCAGTTGGTGGTACATTCAACCATGATGATGAAAGACGTTATGTATTTATAAAAGGGACACTGGGGTCTCAAAAAATAACTCTGGGTAGTATATATGCTCCGAATGTGGCACAGGCACTCTGGCTGGGACACGTCTTGCCCTTGTTTCAAACATTTGCAGAAGGGGGAGGTGATTCTAGGAGGAGATTTAAATGTTGCTTTGAACCCCTTGATACATACATCAGTAGGCACATCTAGCTATGAAAAAGATAAAGCACCACCTTGCTAATGCTAACTTAGTTGACATATGGAGAACGCTACACCCAACATCTAAAGACTATACATTTTACTCTATAGCCCATACATCTTACCAGAGACTGGACCATTTGTTTGTTACACCTCAAATGCTATCTAAATGCTCCAAAACCTCAATTGGCAATATCCTGCTCTCAGACCATGCACCAGTATTTGTCACTCTTGAAATTTCATCCCTTCCCAAAACCCATTTTCAATGGAGACTGAATGAGACCTTGTTGAGTCACCCTGATCATGGTAGACATATTTCCAAACACTTTGAAGAATATTTTCTTCTTAATGAAGATGTATCTATGCCTGCGGGCCTGGTCTGGGAGGCGCATAAGGCAGTTATCCGAGGCTATTTCATTTTCCTGAGCTCCCACCTTAAAAAGAAAAGGGAAGCTGAAGTACTAAATATATACAGAAAGAGATACATAAATTGGAACTTCTCTACAAAAAACACTCCTCGCGAGAGCTATTAGACTCAACTGAGATCGAGTTTGAAAAATATACTAAACTCCAAAACCGCCAAGCTATATTTATCGGTGCAATATAAACATTATGCTCATGGGGACAAAGCTTCTAAATTTATGATGGCTAACTTAAAGAAGCGCAAAGCTCGTGCTTATATACATACTATTAAAAACACCTCTTCACAGGTACTCATGTCGACGGAACAAATAGCCAGACAATTTAGAGACTATTACCATTTTCTCTACAACCTGAATAACCCTTTGGATCTCAAGGCCAAAGGAGATAGAGAAGTTTATAGATGATTGGTTACATACGCTCAATCTTCCCTCTCCCCCTCACAGGCAATCTCACTTGCCCGACCATTTACTATGCAAGAATTGGAAACAGCTCTTAGATTGACTCCTACCCACAAATACCCTAGACCCGATGGGTTACCTGCTGCCTACTATAGTACCTTCTCTCGTCAGCTGCTCCCCAAACTTTTACAGGTTTGTAATGGAGCATTAAACCAGGCACCTCTACATCCCCAGATGCTTACAGCATTGATCACCATAATTCCTAAAGAAGGGAAAGATCCCACATATAGCGGCAACTATAGGCCTATATCGCTGTTAAATGCTGATCTAAAGTTATATGCTAAAATGCTGGCACTTAGACTACAACCCCTTTTACCACAACTAGTGAACGCAGAACAGGTAGGCTTCGTGTCGGGTAGAGAGGGGAGAATGAATACCACTAGGCTAGTGAGCCTTATACATCACGCCAGAACACATTCCAAACCACTAGTTCTTTTAGGCACAGATGCCGAAAAGGCATTCGATCGTATTGATTGGATATTTATGCAAAGAGCCTTACTCAAATTTGGAGTACCTGCTCCCTTCATACAGGCTATCATGGCTATGTATGAATCTCCAACTGCCCAAGTATTAGTGAATGGGACTATGTCCCCATCCTTTTCTATAAGAAACGGTACACGCCAGGGGTGTCCCCTCTCCCCACTACTATTCATTTTAACGGTAGAATGCCTGTTCCAGGCAATAAGACAAAAAGAAAGGGTTGAAGGGTTGTGTATTAGGGGGTCACTCACCAACTTGCGGCATTCGCGGACGACCTTTTAGTTATTATTTCTAACCCAGCCGAGGCATTCCCAGCTATTCTCTCTCTGTTCCAGAGATTTGGGGAGATGTCGAACTTCTTCATCAACCCTTCTAAATCGCAGGTATTGAATGTGACATTATCTCAACAGACCCAAAAACTGCTAGAAACTCACACTCCCTACCAATGGTCATCCAGTTTTTCTACGGATAAATTTGACCTCAGACCCAGCAAAACTATATATAAAGAGAACTTCCAACTGCTTCCATCAACTATAAAAAATACTATTGATTCATGGAACATTCCATTTACATCATGGTTTGGGAGACATACGTTAATCAAATCTGTTCTGGTTCCTAAAGTACTATACTATATGCAGACCCTACCTATTCCATTGCCTAATACCTTTTTCATGCAGATTAAACAGATACTTTCCTCTTTCCTCTGGAGTAAATCGCGCCCGCGACTGCCTCACTCCATTTTGATTCAACCGAACAAACTAGGGGGACTGGGGCTTCCAGACTTAGGACTTTATTATAGAGCAGTACATGGGATGAGATGCCTGGAATGGCTCAGACCTAGACATGACAGACTAGATATTCAGGCGGAGACAGGAACTGTTAGAGCCTTCTTATTCTCAACACCAAAGAATATGTCATATACTGTTACCCCATTAAATGACATGACTAGAGCTACCATTAAAATCTGGCACTCCAGTCTCTCCAAGATATTACTTACAACATCATCAATTTCCCCAGTAATACAGATAGGAGATATTCTTTGGGATTCTTTCCCGATTTTCAACTCCACATTGTCAGAAGAAGTTACACAGATATCTCTACCAGTAATAGATTTATTGGATATGAAAGGAGCTTTTCGGGAAAACTGGTATTCGCATCCTACACTACGCCCATTGTCGTTTTTGCATAAATTACACCTTAAATCTTGGGTTAAGAAAAGTGCCTTTATACCTCAATCAACCAAAACTCAATTTGAAACAATGGTCTTGAGATGTAAAACACCGAAAAAGAAAATAGCAAATATATATGCCAGTTTGACCTCCCAGGCCAGGCCCAAAGTATACGATTTTATTCCACTCTGGGAGAAGGATCTTAAAGTACAATTTACGGCCAGAGAGAGGGATTTCCTTCTCTCTTCAACACCGAAAGTATCACGATGTGTGAAATTGCAAGAGAACATGTACAAAGTTCTCACCAGATGGTACTATACACCACAAAAACTCCATACACTTTTTCCAGGATGTGACCCGACATGCTGGAGATGTCTGACATGTACAGGTACTTTTCTACATATATGGTGGGATTGCCCTATTATAGCTGGTTTCTGGAGCCAAATATGTGCAACTCTTACCAAATTGAGTAAAATAAATATTACGCCTAATGCCAGGATCTGCTTGTTAGGTCTTTTAGGAGATCTCCATGGCCCCAAACACCTCAAGACACTTCTTATTATCTTATTAGCTGCTGCTAGAGTATTGGTGGCCACAAACTGGAAATCTACGGAGGCACCGCCATTCTCACATTGGGTGGCAAAATGTGATAGCATATATAGAATGGAACAAATAGCTGGGTGGGAAATGAGACATACACAATGGTTTAATGCAGTATTGGATCCTTGGAGGAAGTTCCGTAACTTCTCCCAGTAATTTGCATCCCACTTCCCTTTAAAAACTTTCGATCAGTAGCAATAAGATTATATTCATATATGAATGATAGATCTACAGAATACAAATAACTTACCCTCTCCACTCCCCCCCCTTCTTAACTTTCCCATCCTCCTTTACCCTCCGCACCTAACCCCCTCCCATCACCCTTTTCCCATGGTTCCAACCCAGTTCTTACCTAATAAAGGTTGTTATTTTATATTTTAAGATACCTCACTACAGTGCTGTGACAAAAACTGATTATCTGGCCATTTAAATAGGCCTTTACTGACACCTCATACATA
The DNA here is from genome assembly GCA_900303285.1 of Rhinella marina. Lineage (NCBI taxonomy): Eukaryota > Metazoa > Chordata > Amphibia > Anura > Bufonidae > Rhinella > Rhinella marina. The sequence continues at coordinate 67,144 of ONZH01000520.1, forward strand.
ATCTCTATATTGAGGTTTTAAATAAGTAAGAAGGAACCTTAAATTGTAGTTTTATTTCAATGTATTTTTGGTATATAGTGTGGGGACAGGGATGTTAAACATTTTTGTAGAGTACTTTATTTGGGAAAGGAGAATCTGGCTTCAGTCTGCGGAGGACATCTGTGTGTAGCATACAGCCGCCTCTTGTCACTACCCTAGTCCCTGACTATGGACATATGGCCTATCACTGTCCTTCACACTGTCTATTGGTAACACATAGGTATCTTTAGTGCTCAGGAAAATGCTGAAGACTGAAGACAGACTGCCCTTCATTTACATCTTTGATAGAAACAACATTTACACTTTAAAGGGGTATTCCAAAATTACTATGGTGTTTAGCAGGTCTACATCTTACTCGTGCCTTCTTTTCATTCTGGACACCTGTGACCTGTTTACACTATGTAAACCAATCACTCTGGATGGTTTACATTCTGTGTATAGCACTTCCTGTTGCTGTATCCAGCCAAATCCATAATGCTCTTCTCATTCCTCTAACACAGCTTCAGCACCTCCAACACCTAGCCAGTTACATTGTTACATAGGCACTCTCTTGCCACCTTTATTTGAAGAAAATATTTTCTGCAGATAACTGTAAGATGTGAGGAGTTCATACAAACCACACGTCTACATGCACTGCTGCATGTGCTAAAGAAATGCAAAAACTACAGAAATGCGCCAAACAACTTTTGCATGCAAACTTTATGTAGTATATAGGTATACAATTTTCCATCCCCTATACAACTGTAATAGTAGTTACAAATAATACATCCATAAATCTAATATCTTAAGTTCACTTTCAGATGGGCGTAATTCAGGTACTTTATTGTGGATAGGATAGAAAACATGTTAAAAGTAATCTTTATTCATGTTTGCGTGTGTGGGGAGGGTTGCAATTATTTGGTGCGACTAATGCTGCATTTGCACACGGGGGAGACAACCAGTTGATTGTCAGGAAGGAAACGTTTCTTCCCAATAATTGCCTGCTCATTAGTAGCTCGTCCTCATACAGTTGATTTGTTTCAGGGCACCAGATTTCTGTTTAGAAAGCACAATCTACTGCCCAGAAATAATTATTGAGGTGTCTGAACCTTAGATCAATTCACCCGATGACCGACCAAGACGGGCAAATCATTTAGCAGACAATAAGGCAGTCCAAATGGAGCTTTATTTGATGCCTTAATTAAAACGCTGGTAAATTTCTGGGTCATAACATTAGGTGCAGAGGGGTACTAAAACGAACTAGTGCTCATCTTTTCACTCCTTTTCTGGAAAAAAAAAGACCCCCATATGTTACAATCAGAGAGCAGTTATGCTATGGGGGGAGGTGATAACAGGCACAGAAGTATTTGTTAACCCTACTACTGGGGTTATTTATAGTTACAAAGGGAAATGAGGATTTATGCCTCTCGTCCTCTCTCTGCAGCTTGCCAGCCTGTCCCCCTTTCTCCTCTCTTCTCCTCCACACTGGCTGAAGGGGGGCAGCATCAGCCTGGTCTATCTCAGGTTGTACAACAGTTAAAGTGTACCTAACCTTTTTAAGAACTTTAGTAAAACTATTCTAAATGCCATACGTTTTGTTTTGTAATATACTTTATTCTTTTTCATGGTTTACTTGAAAAATAGGCACCTGAAGTTCAATGTGGACAGAAAAAAAGTATATTATATTGATGAGCCAACCTCATCTGCTTTGGTTCGTTTACAGCTCCCAGCTGTTATCTTCCTCCTCTCCTTTTCTGAATTAACATTCTCTCTGAATACTGTCAATAATCCATCTTGTAAAAACCAAGATAAATTTAGACTTCTTTGTACATTCTGCCCACGTTAAGGCATCATTTTTGGAGGCATGGTCCCTGCTATACATCCACAGAAGGCATGTGGTTAGTTCTCCAAGATGTTTGTAACAACCTTTCTGTTGAGTTCCTTCAAACACTGCATGCAAGTGTTCCTACAAGAACTGATGCTAAATTGAAGGAAACGGGTGATCACACCAAATATTGATTTAATTAGATTTCTGTTTTCTTCATTTACTTTTAATTTTGTTAATTTATAAAAATTAATTAACAGTTTTATTTAATAACAAAACATCCTTACAGCATTTTCCACACCTGTACACAGTACAGTATGTATATACAGTGCCTTGCGAAAATATTCAGCCCCCTGGAACTTTTCAACCTTTTGCCACATTTCAGGCTTCAAACAAAATGATATAACATTTAAAACTTTTGGTGAAGAATCAACAACAAGTGGGTCACAATTGTGAAGTGGAACGAAATTTATTGGATCATTTAAACTTTTTTTGTAATAATAAAACTGTTGGGCGTGCAAAATTATTCGGCCCATTTACTTTCAGTTCAGAAAACTCACTCCAGAAGTTCATTGAGGATCTCTGAATGATCCAAGGTTGTCCTAAATGACTGATGAAGATAAATAGAATCCACCTGTGTGTAATCAAGTCTCCATATAAATGCACCTGCTCTGTGATAGTCTCAGGGTTCTGCATCATGAAGACCAAGGAACACACCAGGCAGGTCCGTGATACTGTTGTGGAGAAGTTTAAAGCCGGATTTGGATACCAAAAGATTTCCCAAGCTTTAAACATCCTAAGGAGCATTGTGCAAGCGATCATATTGAAATGGAAGGTGTATCAGACCACTGCAAATCTACCAAGACCCGGCTGTCCCTCTAAACTTTCATCTCAAACAAGGAGAAGACTGATCAGAGATGCAGCCAAGAGGCCCATGATCACTCTGGATGAACTGCAGAGATCTACAGCTGAGGTGGGAGAGTCTGTCCATAGGACAACAATCAGTCGAACACTTCACAAATCTGGCCTTTATGGAAGAGTGGCAAGAAGAAAGTCATTTCTCAAAGATATCATAAAAAGTCTCCCTCAGTTTGCCATAAGCCACCTGAGGGACACCACAAACATGTGGAAGAAGGTGCTCTGGTCAGATGAAACCAAAATTGAACTTTTTGGAAACAATGCAAAATGATATGTTTGGCGTAAAAGCAACTCAGCTCATCACCCTGAACACACCATCCCCACTGTCAAACATGGTGGTGGCAGCATCATGGTTTGGGGATGCTTTTCATCAGCAGGGACAGGGAAGATGGATGGAGCCAAATACAAGACCATTCTGGATGAAAACCTGTTGGAGTCTGCAAAAGACCTGAGACTAGGACGGAGATTTATCTTCCAACAAGACAATGATCCCAAACATAAAGCAAAATCTACAATGGAATGGTTAAAAAATAAACGTATCCAGGTCTTAGAATGGCCAAGTCAAAGTCCAGACCTGAATCCAATTGAGAATATGTGGAAAGAGCTGAAAACTGCTGTTCACAAACGCTCTCCATCCAACCTCAAAGAGCTCGAGCTGTTTTGCAAGGAAGAATGGGCAAGAATTTCAGTCTCTAGATGTGCAAAACTGATAGAGACATACCCCAAGCGACTTGCAGCTGTAATCGCAGCAAAAGGTGGCGCAGCAAAGTGTTAATGCAAGGGGGACGAATAATTTTGCACGCCTAACTTTTCAGTTTTATTATTACAAAAAAAAGTTTAAATGATCCAATAAATTTTGTTCCACTTCACAATTGTGACCCACTTGTTGATTCTTCACCAAAAATGTAAAATGTTATATCTTTTTGTTTGAAGCCTGAAATGTGGCAAAAGGTTGAAATGTTCCAGGGGGCCGAATACTTTCGCAAGGCACTGTATAGTATGTGTATATATCTATATATATCTATATAGAGAGAGAGGGAGAGAGAGAGAGTACAATGAATCAAATTGGTAAAATTCAGAATTTTCTGAATGGAAACATATTTCAGTAAAATACGTGACTGTTGTCAGGAAAGCAAAGGTTTATTATATTCAATAAAAGCTTTTATTAAAAGCTTGGAGCAGATTACTGCCCACCAGTATCATACTGTTCCCACAACAACACTTACATTTTGCATAAAACTACATGTGGTAGAAAGGCACAAAATACAGGACAAACACAAAAGAGCCACTCTTGGAACAAAGAATTCATATTGCATAGCTCTAGTCATGAACTTTATAGCAATCTAGGTTCAAATATAAAACAATTCATTTTGACTTCCTATAAATTGCTTTCACCATATGGAAATACGTGCATTTCGTGTCGCAGTCTATTAACAAGGAATGGTAAGAGTGAATAGCGCACCTGAATAATGATTTTAAATAGCACATACTTATCAATGCACCCCATGTAAGCAGTTTTAGCTGAGCACATAATTCTTGTAATGAATTTTCCAGCTGACACTTCACTTTCACTCTCTGGTTTCCCCATCTACCTGCTTGTATTTTATTTGCGATATGACCAAGTTAATATTTCAAACTGGAGCTTAAAAAATTCAAATGATCTCAGCTGGATTACTGGTTAGACTGTTAGAACATGAGTCAGTCTTTCAACTGAGTTTTATTTCCAGGTTGGCTTCTAGAAAATAGAGCTTTACAACAGATCAAAAAATTAATCAGTTCTGTCACATAGATATTTGGCTTTACATGGAAAACGGAGGATATTTTTAACAGTGTCAGACTGAATACAACAGTGTGTGACAGAGGCTAACAGGGGATTTAGTATCCTGCACATCTACAGTTTATACATTATCATGTTTATGAGTTTCTTAAAGGGGTTCTCCAGGATTGACATATTGAAGGACTATCTTTAGGATAGGTCATCAATGTAAGATTGATCTGACTCCTAGCACCGCCACTCATTAGCTGTATAAAGAGGCTGTAGCGGTTTGTTAGTGCTTAGGCCTCTTTTTAGACCATGTGATGTCGTATTCATCGGTTACATTGCTTAGGCACAGCTCAGTCCCATTAGTTGAATGGTGTTAAGATGCAATGCCAAGCAGTGCACAGGAGGGCTGTGACCTCCTCAAACAGCTGATCAGCTGGGGTGCCGGGAGTCGGACCCCTGAGGATCTCATGAGAGGATAGGTCATCAATATGTAAATACCGGAGAACCCCTTTAAGGAAAGATTCATTAGGACACACAAGTTTTTTTTGTACTGTGTTTTTGCTACTGGCATTTTTGTTAATTAGGTGACATTTTTCGGGTCTCTAGTATTTTTTTAAAATGCAGCATGTAGAAGCTTCTGGAGTTTTTTGGTTTTTTTTTTTGCTTTTTTGACATCATCTCTATAGGGAGAAAAATACAAAAAATGACATGTTCATACAGTTCCTTAGGGGAAAAAACATGAAGAAACTCGATAAAAACACTGTGTAGAAAAAAAATAGCAGGGGTTTATATGACTTTTTTTAGTGATCAAAAAACATCAAACCGTTGTGCAGTCTCAAGACTACAATTCACAACTTTCCATAGTAAGTCACTGTACTTCAAGCGGTTTTTCAGTTACACCCACACACAAATAACACCAGCTTTCAGGTCAGATGATGATGTTCCTCTACCGTGATTGCAATCTGTGACCTGCACCTTGTGTTTACATTCTGACCCACGACTCTGGATGAACTGCAGAGATCTACAGCTGAGGTGGGAGAGTCTGTCCATAGGACAACAATCAGTCGGACACTTCACAAATCTGGCCTTTATGGAAGAGTGGCAAGAAGAAAGCCATTTCTCAAAGATATTATAAAAAGTCTCATTTACAGTTTGTCACTAGCCACCTAGGAGACACACCAAACATGTGGAAGAAGGTGCTCTGGTCAGATGAAACCAAAATCAAACTTTTTGGAAACAATGCAAAATGATATGTTTGGCGTAAAAGCAACTCAGCTCATCATGGTTTTTCAGTTACACCCACACAGAAATAACACCAGCTTTCAGGTCAGATGATGATGTTCCGAGTGCATTTTGACTCCTCCAACGTAATTGCAATCTGTGACCTGCACCTTGTGTTTACATTCTGACCCACGACTCATGGAGGAGTGTCTGTAGCATCAGGTCTCTTCTTCTCCTTCCAGCTCGAATGTCTCAGATCCAAGCCTTCTTCAAGCCCTGCTAGAAAAAAAACATCAATAAACATCCAAAATTCATACACACCCCAAAATGGTATCACTGAAAACTACAGATTGCGCCACAAAAAGTGAGCCTTCACACAGCTCTGTAGACATAAATATGAAAAAGTTATGGTGGGGGGCGAATATGACATATTCAAACTATACAAAACTATAGAAGAAAAACTATACACGTGCATACCATTTAAATAGTACTGAGAATGAAGGGCACAGGTCAGTTTTACCACATAGGAAACCAGGGGCATTGCTAGAGTGTCAAAAGATCTGGGGCTCATACCCCAATGTATGTGCAAGTCGACCCCCTTGGCCTCCTCCCCGCAGATTCTGAAGACATTTTACTGTACTTGCTATACAGCTATACAGCAGCACATACCTCTCACATCCAGGGCCTCCCAGGTGATGTCTCCTCTGATATAGATCTTCTCTGTCATAATCTTCTCCATTTAGTCCGGACAACTTCTTTCAGCCGTGCTTCGTCTCTGCAGAGTGTGACATACAGACATCTTAGCTTCCTCACATTTCTATCATCATCCCCCAACCTGGAGTCCCCACAGTGTTATCCTGCTGCTCGCTGTGCTCCCCAATACCACCAAATACTACCCTGAAGAAAAATTAGTGCCATACAGATATATAGTAATAGTGCTCCTCCAAGTCCCACCCATAGTAATTCCCTTTTAGAATGCCCTCATTAGTAATACTACCCCTACAGTGCCCCCAACTGTGATATTGTTGCCCAAGAGTGCCTCCATTAATAGAAGAGCCCTCCAGTATTAATAATGCCCCCTGTAAAAAATAAGGACCCCCTATTGTTCCCCTATTGGTAATAAAGCTCCCTACAGACCCCTCAGGAGAAATAAGGCACCCCATAGTCCTCTTAGTAGAAATAAGGCAGTTCTATAAGTCCCTTCTATAGAGCCCCCAGTAGTAATAAGAATGCCTATAATGTCCCCACAGTTCCCCCAGTATTTATATTGCTCCCTACTGTTATAATGCTCGCCCTGAAGTGCCCCCAGTATTTATATCACCCCCTACTGTTATAATACTTGCCCTGAAGTGCCCCCAGTATTTATAATGCCCCATGCAGTGCCCTATACATACAGTCCAATTTAAATAACAAAACCCTGCCACCTCTAACACGCAGTCCCATGTAAATAACATCACTCCCTACAGCCCTAACATACAGTTAAATAACCACAACTCAGTGCATTAGATTTACTTCTGTTGCCGTCCTGAGGACAGCAATACAGTTGTATCTATCAAGCAGGCAGTACATTCGGGGCCTGGGACAAAACATCAATACATCATTACTGGGGGCACATAACTGGGCATATTACTGGGGGCACATAACAAGGCATATTAATGGGGGCACATAACTGGGCATATTACTGGGGGCACATAACAGGGCATATTAATGGGAGCACATAACAGGGCATATTACTGGGGGCACAGCTGGGCATATTACTGGGGGCACATAACTGGGGAATAATTACTATGTGGGGCAGTAAGGGGACTGGGTGGGATTAGCTGTATAGTTATGTTTTGGGTGGAGTTAGAGGCGTGGCCTTGTGCCAAAAAAAATTATGTATATATTTTCCATTAGACTCTAACAAAAAAACTTACTCTTTGTCAGCATCTGATCTGCATTTTTTTGCTTGTTGGATGCGGATCCATTTATTTCAATGGGGCCGCAAAAGATATGAACAGCACACTGTGTGCTATCCGCTTCCGTATGTCCGTTCCGTGGCACCTGCAAAAAAATAGAACATGTCCTATTCTTGTCCGTACTGTGGACAATGATAGGGCAGTTCTATTATGAGCCAGACATTACGCACACGGCTGTTATCTGTGGTTTGCAGATCACAAAAATAGCTATGACTGTGTGCAAGAGCCCTAAAATGACTCCCAAAATGGAGATTTTTATATTTCATAAAAACTAAAGCTGAATTTGTGCTTTAATGTTTGATTCTATATTCAGAGACGGGCAAGATGTCTAATTTCAATAGCAACAAATGTTGACCGCTGTTGAACACAGTAACAGAATACTGACATTTATTCTGTAAATGAAATTGAATTTCACTTCATCAAATTCCTTCAGGTTAATAATGAAAACAAATGTAAAGAGAATAGGAGATTGCAGGCAGGATGACCTATGACGATGGCGTATCGTATCTCCTACTGCTATACAATTAGCAGTCACAATGTAGATGAGTTTCTATCTTTTCTGTTTTCAGTGGGAAATGAAGCCACAGCCAACCCTACAACATCCCAGCTGTGCTAGTTGTATTAGCAAATAATGAATCATAAGGGCGCCTGCACACGCGGAAGATTTTGTGTCAGAAATTACTGCAACTAGTAATCAGTTCCATTCATCTGAGTGGGGTTGTATTGGTGGAAGCACCTGTGGGGTCATTTATCAAACTGGTGTAAAGTAGAACTGGCTTAGTTGTCCATAGCAACCAATCAGATTCCACCTTTCATTTTCCAGCTCCTTTGGAAAATGAAAGGTGGAATCTGATTGGTTGCTTTGGGCAACTAAGCCAGTTCTACTTTACACCAGTTTGATAAATGACCCCAATGGATTTCTACAAGCCTCATTCACAAGAATGGAAGTGATTTTCAGTTGCAGATATTTCGGCAACATAACCTGCTACTTGTGAAGGCACCCTAATTGTATTCAGAGCCGTCTGGTGATCAATACTATATGTGTCAGTAGTCGTAACAGTCGCTATAATGCATTCTCATTTGCCATTTTTATTCAAGAGAAATTACCTGCAATGTCAACAGTAATGTCTTATGATACTAGTATGCCTAATAATAATGATATTTGCAGATTATACTGCACAGCAGTATGCCATTAATAATTAAAGGGGTTGTCTGGCCATATATATTGATGATTAACACCTATAAATCGAGCAAATAATAGAAATGGGCTGGGGGCCAAAACATATCTAATACCTCCTACAAAGGGGACACCACGGCCACCATAAAAACAAATACTTTATTAAATCAAAACATACAACACATCACAAGACGAGATAAAAAGCGGATGTCAAAACAATGTGAGGATACACTGGTGAGAATATATAAATATAACAGCAGCAGTAGCCCAGCTAAATGTACAGGGGTAAATCTATAAATACATGAATATATATGTCACAAACACAATCATGTGACTATACATATCAAACCGCTAAAGTGCTTAGTGCAAACCATTTAGGGAAAGAAAGATACATGTTATGCAAGACAAAAATAAGTCCAGACGTATTGACACATAGACAACGGACCATACTGGTGCTGAACAATCAAATCCATGTGGATACCCACCAGGCTCTGAACCCGACGCGCGTTTCGCCGATAGCTTCCTCAGGGGGTAACAGTGTGGCTGAACAAACATGTTTTTATGCACTCCTAACAAGTCGCAGCTGACAATAGTGTCACGCCTCCCACATGATGTCACTTCCGCCAACCACACATACAGTGCCGGCACTATGCGTTTCACCCTGGAACGCATCACATACACACCCACTCCGGATAATATCAGGAACCACTCATCCGTCCATAAACGCAACATCCCCTAGTATACAGTTCCCCCAACGTATCACTCCAAATGAAAATATACAGTCAGAGGCGTCGATCTGATCTATCAGGCAATGTATAATTCATTCGGTCAGTGTGCAGAACCCCGATCACATGACCGGAAGTCTCTGCGCATATCCGCACCGTGGAACGCAAATCGAGCCTCCACACGGGCATGCGCAGGAAGGAGTTACTCGCACCACCCAGATATCGGCGCAACAATCAAGACATGAATAATAAATACATATATAAAGTGAAAATATGTGCTACGTTGAATGAAGGTGAACATATGTAAAGTCAGGAAAATGCCCACAAAGTGTGTTATGACAAAAATAACAAAGAACTGACAAAAATGTGTATATATATATATATATATGTGAAAGTGAGTGTATAAAAATGGATATGAGGTGTTGAAGGTGACATGAAGTAAATAAACAACAATAACACACGTGTGTGTGAAATATGCACTGAACCGTGCCAATAATAAACCATACACAAGAATAAACCATACACAAAAAACTCAAAGTGAATATAGTGAAAAAAAGGTGATGTAATTATTAAAATATAATATAATAAAATCATAAGAAAAAACATGAATAAGAGTAACCAATAAAAAATAATAAATAGTGAATAATGAATGATAATAATAAGAAAAAGAAAAATAATAAAAAAAATAAAAAAATAAAAAAATAGGAGAAACTGGGGATTCAACGCATAGCAGTCAAGGCCTGGCTTTCACGTAGTGGATCTGTATCCATCTTTCAAAAGGGTGACATCAGAGGGAGAATCAAAAGACCGCTCAACGGTAAGTCAAACACTGCAACAGTAGAATAAAAATTGTTACTATACACATATGCACAGTCACACTGGTAAAAACAATATATAACACAAGACTCATGTAAAACTGCTAAACAACAAAACCCTGAAGAGCACAGAATGTCGGTAATCTAGGGACCGCTCCTGGACACAGGGAATGGGAGATCACAAAAATGGAGAGAAACTAAGCTGCTCATTGAGGCCATATGGTGTGACCGTATTCAATCTGAAGATCCACCTTGCCTCTTTTTGTGCTAAAAGTTTCTTCCAATTCCCTCCCCTGTTACCAATTAGTACCCGGTCTATCCCCCTTACCTGCAGTAGGGATCCGTCACATTGATGGTAAAGTTTAAAATGACGTGGTAAGGTTTTGAGGGAAGACATATCATTCTCTTCCTTCGCGGCCACAATTCCCAACACATGTTCCCTTGTCCTCTTCTTCAATTCCCGCGTCGTCAAACCTACGTAAACAAGGTGACACGGGCAGCTAGCGGAGTAAACAACACCCACAGTATTGCATGTTATTGAGTGTGTGATCCTGTAAGTACTCCTCCCCGATCCATCTGTAAATGTCTCTGTCCTCTCGATGTTCGGGCAAGCTACACATTTTCCGCATGGCCGGCACCCCCATTTGGGGCCCTTGGATCCAAAACATGTACCAACAGTTGTACCAGTGTGATGACTCCGTACCAACAAATCACGTAAATTGCGTTCCCGTCTATATGTAATAGATGGAAATTGTGGTAGGTATTGTCTTAATACATTGTCCATCATCAAAACCTTCCAATGTTTATTCAGAGCTTGTGTCAATATCTTGTGTCCAGAATTAAAGGTGGTAATAAACCGAACCAACTGGTGTTTTTCCATGGCACCTTGTCTTGTAGCATGTAGTAACACGTGCCTATTGGAATTCCTTGCACGATTTAAACTTCTTTTTAATGTGGCATCATTGTAGCCACGTGCAGAAAACCGCCCTGTCAGTTCTCTAGCCCTCAATTCAAAATCAGTGTCCCTCGAACACAGTCGTCTCAATCTAAGAAACTGACCTGTTGGAATGCTATCAATGAGGCGTTTCGGATGTGATGATGTCGCATGGAGGAGACTATTCACCGCTGTTGTCTTACGGAAAATATCAGTCTGGATATATCCGGATTCGTCGACTTTCAGCATGATATCCAAGAAGTCCATACTAAGTCTTCCTGCCCTGTATGTCAAATGAATATTGGAATCATTACGATTCAAAGTTTGCATAAACATATCAAGGTCCTCCATTGAACCCTGCCAAATCATGAGCACGTCATCGATGTACCTGGTCCAAAGGTGGACCTTTTCAATCTGAGCAACTGGATCTGTCAGGGAGATTCTCCTCTCCCACAGCCCCAGGAACAGATTAGCGTAGGACGGCGCGCAGGCCGCCCCCATCGCTGTCCCCTGGAGGTGTAGGTAGAAGAACTCCCTAAACAGAAAGAAATTGTGTTTGAGAATAAACTCCAGCAGTGTAAGAATGAAATGACCATACTCACCATCCAAATTGGAAGACCTAATGAAATGGGTCACGGCTTCCAGACCATCCTCATGACGGATGGAGGTGTACAATAATTCGACGTCACACGTTACCAGAATCATATTGTCTTCCAATTGTAGTCCATCTACCCTCCGCAGAACGTCCCTCGTATCTTTCAAATAGGACGGTAGATTCTCAACCAATGGTCGGAGTGCAAAGTCTATTAATTTACAACAAGGTTCGCACATATTATTCCTACCTGAGACGATAGGGCGTCCCGGTGGGGTTTTATCATTTTTATGGACCTTGGGCAGTAAGTACAGAGTCGCAATCGTGGGCTCTTCTACCCACAGATATTTACGTTCTTTGTCCGAGATAATACCTTTATCCACTGCCTGCTGAAGAATAATACATAGTTGAGCCTGGAAAGAGTTCAAGGGGTTGTACGTTAATCTTTTATAACACTGGGCATCTCTAAGTTGTCGTAATGCCTCCTTTTCGTACATAACCGTGGGCCAAATGACCACATTACCCCCTTTATCCGCGGGCTTGATCACAACCTCTTTAAGTTGACTCAGTTCCTTCAATGCACTGCGTTGTACCCTTGTGAGGTTGTGAAATCCCTTGATGTTCTGGATCCTCATAAGCTCATCAGTGACAAGTTTCACAAACAGGTCAATATTCGGATAAAGCATTAAGGGAGGGAATTTTTTAGATTTTGGAATAATTGACCTTGGTATTTTACTCACCTGCTGTGTATCTTGTTCTTCCAGAAGATCTTGTAAAATCCTCACAGCTCTCTGTTCTGACTCCGTATTCAATACGGAACCAGTGACATCCTGATGGTAAAATTTCTTAAAAACCAAACTCCGGGCAAATAAATTCAGATCCTTGACCGCTGTGAAAAGATCAAAATCAGTATCTGGGATAAAGCTCAACCCCAAACGGAGCACCTGTAATTGGGCCTCCGTGAGGGTGATGTTAGATAAATTAATTACCTGAAGTTGATCGCGGTCCTCTCTCCCACCATATTGTTGTCTCTTATTGGATCCGTAGACACGGGGCGAGTCCTCCTTCCGTTTGCGTACAGTCCGTAGGGGGTATGGACGCCTTCCCTCATCATGGTTACTTTCTGTGTCCGTTGAGACATGTGATGACACTGAGGCACTACGATCCCTGTGCCCAACTGGTACCCGTCTCCATTTATATACACGATTCTGTTCAAAGTCCTGCATATCTCGGTGAAATTTCTTCATTTTACGTTCCTTAATTTGCTTAATTTGCTAATTTGCAAACCATTTAGGGAAAGAAAGATACATGTTATGCAAGACAAACGTATTGACACATAGACAACGGACCATACTGGTGCTGAACAATCAAATCCATGTGGATACACACCAGGCTCTGAACCCGACGCGCGTTTCGCCGATAGCTTCCTCAGGGGGTAACAGTGTGGCTGAACAAACATGTTTTTATGCACTCCTAACAAGTCGCAGCTGACAATAGTGTCACGCCTCCCACATGATGTCACTTCCGCCAACCACACATACAGTGCCGGCACTATGCGTTCCACCCTGGAACGCATCACATACACACCCACTCCGGATAATGTCAGGAACCACTCATCCGTCCATAAACGCAACATCCCCTAGTATACAGTTCCCCCAACGTATCACTCCAAATGAAAATATACAGACAGAGGCGTCGATCTGATCTGTCAGGCAATGTATAATTCAATCGGTCAGTGTGCAGAACCCCGATCACATGACCGGAAGTCTCTGCGCATATCCGCACCGTGGAACGCAAATCGAGCCTCCACACGGGCATGCGCAGGAAGGAGTTACTCGCACCACCCAGATATCGGCGCAACAATCAAGACATGAATAATAAATACATATATAAAGTGAAAATATGTGCTACGTTGAATGAAGGTGAACATATGTAAAGTCAGGAAAATGCCCACAAAGTGTGTTATGACAAAAATAACAAAGAACTGACAAAAATGTGTATATATTTATATATATATATATATATATATGTGAAAGTGAGTGTATAAAAATGGATATGAGGTGTTGAAGGTGACATGAAGTGAATAAACAACAATAACACACGTGTGTGTGAAATATGCACTGAACCGTGCCAATAATAAACCATACACAAGAATAAACCATACACAAAAAACTCAAAGTGAATATAGTGAAAAAAAGGTGATGTAATTATTAAAATATAATATAATAAAATCATAAGAAAAAACATGAATAAGAGTAACCAATAAAAAATAATAAATAGTGAATAATGAATGATAATAATAAGAAAAAGAAAAATAATAAAAAAAATAAAAAAATAGGAGAAACTGGGGATTCAACGCATAGCAGTCAAGGCCTGGCTTTCACGTAGTGGATCTGTATCCATCTTTCAAAAGGGTGACATCAGAGGGAGAATCAAAAGACCGCTGAACAGTAAGTCAAACACTGCAGTAGATAAAGCAATAAAGTAGCAATAAAGTATTTGTTTTTATGGTGGCTGTGGTGTCCCCTTTGTAGGAGGTATTAGATATGTTTTGGCCCCCGGCCTATTTCTATTATTTGCTCGATTTATAAGTGTTAATTATTCTTCCTGTATTGAGACTTTGTTTCTTACAGAGGCTGTATTTTCAGATATGGATTTTCGAGCACGTGAAACCACCTGGAAATCCCAGGTTGAAGAAATCTTTTGCAGCGGTAGTCATTTTATTTCTGGAGAGCAACGGAATATTCGGGAAACTAAAGGGACATTGAAGAACCTTCTACATAAACGGTTGAGAATCTTCTGGAACAAGTTATCTCTTGAACAATATGTATCTAAAAATATGATTCCACGCGGCCTCAGGATTCAGGTGTTCCCGTCTTATGGGTTGGAAGTTGATGGTTTTAATACTAAATGGGAGGAAACCTGTAACCAGTGTTCAATGACCTTTATGAAATTGTTAATCTCGGTGAATCAATCGCTCCTTGAAGATCTTGATAAGGAGATTACATCCATGGAGTCACTCATTAGATCTCAGGTGAGTTCTATAGAGATGGACATACTCAAAGGTGAGATTGAGAATCTCTTTATTGTATGGGAGAAGCAAATTAAGGAACGTAAAATGAAGAAATTTCACCGAGATATGCAGGACTTTTAACAGAATCGTGTATATAAATGGAGACGGGTACCAGTTGGGCACAGGGATCGTAGTGCCTCAGTGTCATCACATGTCTCAACGGACACAGAAAGTAACCATGATGGGGGAAGGCGTCCATACCCCCTACGGACTGTACGCAAACGGAAGGAGGACTCGCCCCGTGTCTACGGATCCAATAAGAGACAACAATATGGTGGGAGAGAGGACCGCGATCAACTTCAGGTAATTAATTTATCTAACATCACCCTCACGGAGGCCCAATTACAGGTGCTCCGTTTGGGGTTGAGCTTTATCCCAGATACTGATTTTGATCTTTTCACAGCGGTCAAGGATCTGAATTTATTTGCCCGGAGTTTGGTTTTTAAGAAATTTTACCATCAGGATGTCACTGGTTCCGTATTGAATACGGAGTCAGAACAGAGAGCTGTGAGGATTTTACAAGATCTTCTGGAAGAACAAGATACACAGCAGGTGAGTAAAATACCAAGGTCAATTATTCCAAAATCTAAAAAATTCCCTCCCTTAATGCTTTATCCGAATATTGACCTGTTTGTGAAACTTGTCACTGATGAGCTTATGAGGATCCAGAACATCAAGGGATTTCACAACCTCACAAGGGTACAACGCAGTGCATTGAAGGAACTGAGTCAACTTAAAGAGGTTGTGATCAAGCCCGCGGATAAAGGGGGTAATGTGGTCATTTGGCCCACGGTTATGTACGAAAAGGAGGCATTACGACAACTTAGAGATGCCCAGTGTTATAAAAGATTAACGTACAACCCCTTGAACTCTTTCCAGGCTCAACTATGTATTATTCTTCAGCAGGCAGTGGATAAAGGTATTATCTCGGACAAAGAACGTAAATATCTGTGGGTAGAAGAGCCCACGATTGCGACTCTGTACTTACTGCCCAAGGTCCATAAAAATGATAAAACCCCACCGGGACGCCCTATCGTCTCAGGTAGGAATAATATGTGCGAACCTTGTTGTAATTTAATAGACTTTGCACTCCGACCATTGGTTGAGAATCTACCGTCCTATTTGAAAGATACGAGGGACGTTCTGCGGAGGGTAGATGGACTACAATTGGAAGACAATATGATTCTGGTAACGTGTGACGTCGAATCATTGTACACCTCCATCCGTCATGAGGATGGTCTGGAAGCCGTGACCCATTTCATTAGGTCTTCCAATTTGGATGGTGAGTATGGTCATTTCATTCTTACACTGCTGGAGTTTATTCTCAAACACAATTTCTTTCTGTTTAGGGAGTTCTTCTACCTACAGCTCCAGGGGACAGCGATGGGAGCGGCCTGCGCGCCGTCCTACGCTAATCTGTTCCTGGGGCTGTGGGAGAGGAGAATCTTCCTGACAGATCCAGTTGCTCAGATTGAAAAGGTCCACCTTTGGACCAGGTACATCGATGACGTGCTCATGATTTGGCAGGGTTCAATGGAGGACCTTGATATGTTTATGCAAACTTTGAATCGGAATGATTCCAATATTCATTTGACATACAGGGCAGGAAGACTTAGTATGGACTTCTTGGATATCATGCTGAAAGTCGACGAATCCGGATATATCCAGACTGATATTTTCCGTAAGACAACAGCGGTGAACAGTCTCCTCCATGCGACATCATCACATCCGAAACGCCTCATTGATAGCATTCCAACAGGTCAGTTTCTTAGATTGAGACGACTGTGTTCGAGGGACACTGATTTTGAATTGAGGGCTAGAGAACTGACAGGGCGGTTTTCTGCACGTGGCTACAATGATGCCACATTAAAAAGAAGTTTAAATCGTGCAAGGAATTCCAATAGGCACGTGTTACTACATGCTACAAGACAAGGTGCCATGGAAAAACACCAGTTGGTTCGGTTTATTACCACCTTTAATTCTGGACACAAGATATTGACACAAGCTCTGAATAAACATTGGAAGGTTTTGATGATGGACAATGTATTAAGACAATACCTACCACAATTTCCATCTATTACATATAGACGGGAACGCAATTTACATGATTTGTTGGTACGGAGTCATCACACTGGTACAACTGTTGGTACATGTTTTGGATCCAAGGGCCCCAAATGGGGGTGCTGGCCATGCGGAAAATGTGTAGCTTGCCCGAACATCGAGAGGACAGACATTTACAGATGGATCGGGGAGGAGTACTTACAGGATCACACACTCAATAACATGCAATACTGTGGGTGTTGTTTACTCCGCTAGCTGCCCGTGTCACCTTGTTTACGTAGGTTTGACAACGCGGGAATTGAAGAAGAGGACAAGGGAACATGTGTTGGGAATTGTGGCCGCGAAGGAAGAGAATGATATGTCTTCCCTCAAAACCTTACCACGTCATTTTAAACTTTACCATCAATGTGACAGATCCCTACTGCAGGTAAGGGGGATAGACCGGGTACTAATTGGTAACAGGGGAGGGAATTGGAAGAAACTTTTAGCACAAAAAGAGGCAAGGTGGATCTTCAGATTGAATACGGTCACACCATATGGCCTCAATGAGCAGCTTAGTTTCTCTCCATTTTTGTGATCTCCCATTCCCTGTGTCCAGGAGCGGTCCCTAGATTACCGACATTCTGTGCTCTTCAGGGTTTTGTTGTTTAGCAGTTTTACATGAGTCTTGTGTTATATATTGTTTTTACCAGATTGACTGTGCATATGTGTATAGTAACAATTTTTATTCTACTGTTGCAGTGTTTGACTTACCGTTCAGCGGTCTTTTGATTCTCCCTCTGATGTCACCCTTTTGAAAGATGGATACAGATCCACTACGTGAAAGCCAGGCCTTGACTGCTATGCGTTGAATCCCCAGTTTCTCCTATTTTTTTATTTTTTTTATTATTTTTCTTTTTCTTATTATTATCATTCATTATTCACTATTTATTATTTTTTATTGGTTACTCTTATTCATGTTTTTTCTTATGATTTTATTATATTATATTTTAATAATTACATCACCTTTTTTTCACTATATTCACTTTGAGTTTTTTGTGTATGGTTTATTCTTGTGTATGGTTTATTATTGGCACGGTTCAGTGCATATTTCACACACACGTGTGTTATTGTTGTTTATTCACTTCATGTCACCTTCAACACCTCATATCCATTTTTATACACTCACTTTCACATATATATATATATATATATATATATATACACATTTTTGTCAGTTCTTTGTTATTTTTGTCATAACACACTTTGTGGGCATTTTCCTGACTTTACATATGTTCACCTTCATTCAACGTAGCACATATTTTCACTTTATATATGTATTTATTATTCATGTCTTGATTGTTGCGCTGATATCTGGGTGGTGCGAGTAACTCCTTCCTGCGCATGCCCGTGTGGAGGCTCGATTTGCGTTCCACGGTGCGGATATGCGCAGAGACTTCCGGTCATGTGATCGGGGTTCTGCACACTGACCGATTGAATTATACATTGCCTGACAGATCAGATCGACGCCTCTGTCTGTATATTTTCATTTGGAGTGATACGTTGGGGGAACTGTATACTAGGGGATGTTGCGTTTATGGACGGATGAGTGGTTCCTGACATTATCCGGAGTGGGTGTGTATGTGATGCGTTCCAGGGTGGAACGCATAGTGCCGGCACTGTATGTGTGGTTGGCGGAAGTGACATCATGTGGGAGGCGTGACACTATTGTCAGCTGCGACTTGTTAGGAGTGCATAAAAACATGTTTGTTCAGCCACACTGTTACCCCCTGAGGAAGCTATCGGCGAAACGCGCGTCGGGTTCAGAGCCTGGTGGGTATCCACATGGATTTGATTGTTCAGCACCAGTATGGTCCGTTGTCTATGTGTCAATACGTCTGGACTTATTTTTGTCTTGCATAACATGTATCTTTCTTTCCCTAAATGGTTTGCACTAAGCACTTTAGCGGTTTGATATGTATAGTCACATGATTGTGTTTGTGACATATATATTCATGTATTTATAGATTTACCCCTGTACATTTAGCTGGGCTACTGCTGCTGTTATATTTATATATTCTCACCAGTGTATCCTCACATTGTTTTGACATCCGCTTTTTATCTCGTCTTGTGATGTGTTGTATGTTTTGATTTAATAAAGTATTTGTTTTTATGGTGGCTGTGGTGTCCCCTTTGTAGGAGGTATCATATATATTGATGACCTATCCTCAGGATAGGTCATCAATATCTGATCGTGGGGGTCTGATACCCGGGACCCACCAATCAGCTATTTGAAGAGGGGGCACTCCATGCGAGCACTACTTCCTCTTCATTACACTGTGCGTCGTCTTCCTGTGGTGGTGACGTATCGTAGTGTAATTATGAAGACTCACTTTATTCAAGTGAATGAAGCGAATACTTGTAATTACACTATGCTGCTGAGACTTCCGAGATGACAGGCAGTGTAATGAAGAGGAAGTAGAAATAAATAAAATGCAAATTATTTTTTATTTCTCATTTCATGTAATTTTCTCCGTTTTTCTTTTGATATTCTATGTGGCACTGTTAAAATAAAGCTGGCATAAAATTATGAGACGTTTCATTTATTTTTTTGTATTAAAACTTTTAAAGTCAGTGGGGGGATCAAATACTTATTTCTTCCACTGTATATATATATATATATATATATATACACAGTACAGACCAAAAGTTTGGACACACCTTCTCATTCAAAGAGTTTTCTGTATTTTCATGACTATGAAAATTGTAGATTCACACTGAAGGCATCAAAACTATGAATTAACACATGTGGAATTATATACCTGACAAAAAAGTGTGAAACAACTGAAAATATGTCTTATATTCTAGGTTCTTCAAAGTAGCCACCTTTTGCTTTGATTACTGCTTTGCACACTCTTGGCATTCTCTTGATGAGCTTCAAGAGGTAGTCACCTGAAATGGTGAAGGAGTTCCCATAGATGCTTAGCACTTGTTGGCCCTTTTGCCTTCACTCTGCGGTCCAGCTCGCCCCAAACCATCTCGATTGGGTTCAGGTCTGGTGACTGTGGAGGCCAGGTCATCTGGTGTAGCACCCCATCACTCTCCTTCTTGGTCAAATAGCCCTTACACAGCCTGGAGGTGTGTTTGGGGTCATTGTCCTGTTGATAAATAAATGATGGTCGAACTAAACGCAAACCGGATGGAATAGCATGCCGCTGCAAGATGCTGTGGTAGCCATGCTGGTTCAGTATGCCTTCAATTTTGAATAAATCCCCAACAGTGTCACCAGCAAAGCACCCCCACACCATCACACCTCCTCCTCCATGCTTCATGGTGGGAACCAGGCATGTAGAGTCCATCTGTTCACCTTTTCTGCGTTGCACAAAGACACGGTGGTTGGAACCTAAGATCTCAAATTTGGACTCATCAGACCAAAGCACAGATTTCCACTGGTCTAATGTCAATTCCTTGTGTTCTTTAGCCCAAACAAGTCGCTTCTGCTTGTTGCCTGTCTTTAGCAGTGGTTTCCTAGCAGCTATTTTACCATGAAGGCCTGCTGCACACAGTCTCCTCTTAACAGTTGTTGTAGAGATGTGTCTGCTGCTACAACTCTGTGTGGCATTGACCTGGTCTCTATTCTGAGCTGCTGTTAACCTGCGATTTCTGAGGCTGGTGACTCGGATGAACTTATCCTCCACAGCAGAGGTAATTCTTGGTCTTCCTTTCCTGGGGCGGTCCTCATGTCAGCCAGAGTCTTTGTAGCGCTTGATGGTTTTTGCAACTGCACTTGGGGACACTTTCAAAGTTTTCCCAATTTTTCGGACTGACTGACCTTCATTTCTTAACTCGTTTCTCTTTACTTAGCTGCTTTTTTCTCGCCATAATACAAATTCTAACAGTCTATTCAGTAGGACTATCAGCTGTGTATCCACCTGACTTCTGCCCAACACAACTCATGGTCCCAACCCCATTTATAAGGCAAGAAATCCCACTTATTAAACCTGACAGGGCACACCTGTGAAGTGAAAACCATTTCAGGTGACTACCTCTTGAAGCTCATCAAGAGAATGCCAAGAGTGTGCAAAGCAGTAATCAAAGCAAAAGGTGGCTACTTTGAAGAACCTAGAATATAAGACATATTTTCAGTTGTTTCACACTTTTTTGTTAAGTATATAATTCCACATGTGTTAATTCATAGTTTTGATGCCTTCAGTGTGAATCTACAATTTTCATAGTTATGAAAATACAGAAAACTCTTTGAATGAGAAGGCGTGTCCAAACTTTTGGTCTGTACTGTATATATATATATATATATATATATAAAATCGAAGAGGCAGCACTCCGGTAGACAAGAAATCCTGAGGTTCGAGGCAATATGTTTGTAGTCCAATGCCCGGGCCCCGAATCTACATGCCTAGTGACGCCCCTGTGGTCCGCAATAAACGTCACCGGCCATGTGCGCACCATATCACAGATGCAGACCCATTCACTTGAATTGGTCCACAATCTGGAAGATAGGTGTGGTGTGGAATGGAGGCATGGATTGGAAGGCTACGGAAGCACTACTTCCGTGGGTTTCTGTGTACGCCTCTGCATGCACTACTTTTTTGTGGTGTGAACCGTCGGATGTAGATCGTGGACCCCATTCAAGTACATACAAGATAGGGGACCATGCATGTTCTGCTGCGAGGTATTCTACAAACAAGCATTTTATTTGTGGTTCACATACTTTTGGTTATGGAGACATGATGGTTTATGTTATTGAATTATCTTAGGAGGAAGAGCTTTAAATCTATATAATCTACTGTATATTACAACAATTAAATATGTATTAGAAACTCATGCACACACATTTTAGTGCCAGTGTGTAAACATTCATACACTTCAGGAATAATTAATTTGCAAATTAATATTTAAAGCTATTAAAATAAAAATGAAGCCTCTTAAAGAGCGAAATCTTAATTACACTGTAATTATTGGAGAAGAATTTATGTAAAAGAGATTTACAGGTGCCAACAGAAATTGAATAAGGCATTAGCTTTATTGGATAAAATTAAAACTCAATTTTTAAAGAGCATATGTACAGTATGTCACCATGATCAACCCTATTTAACCAGTGATACTGCATAGGTAACATTGATCCTTTCCCCCATCAGCACTCCTTCTCATGGCCTGATTGACAGGACCAGGCATACTCACTGGATGCCTAGCCCTTCATTGATGCCTGCATAGTTCATCTCAGGAAGCTCTCCGAAATAGGATCTGCACTTAGCGGGTAAAACTACAAAACACCAGCCTCCAGATTTTACTTGAACCTCTATGGGAAATATTACATTCAGGACAAACATGAACTTTGTTATAAATGTGTTTTTTACCCTTGAGTTGCATTTTTGGGTCAATGGCATTTTTTTTAAATCACAGCATGCTCTCGTTATAGTGTTTTTACCCTCATTGTCTGATGTCTTTGTCCCATAGACAACTATCTATGGATGTGGCATTTTTTGATGGTGTTTGTGCATAGTGTTTTTTGTATCAATGTATTTTCCCATACTGCTCTACAGAGGACATTAGAAAGTGACTTACAGGGTGTACATACTTCTCTATACTTCCCTATAAATAAGCAATATAATACAAAAATGTAATTAAGAACACAAGGTGCTAAAATACACTATATGGGCAAAATGTCTCAAAAATGCCTTAAAAAAAACCTTCACAAATTGGGCATTTGTAAAGACTTTTTTAAGGGTGCTGCCATGTATATACTGTATATTTTTTCTTTTGGGCTTGTAATTCATGCATTTTCTACAAGCGTTTCTTTGGGTGGCATTTTTTGGTCACATGTTGTACATGAGTTTTTTTTCTATAGAGTATTCTAATGGTAGGCATGCTGCAATTTGAAAAAAAAAACATGAAGATATAAAAATACTACAAAAGTGTGGTGTTTTATAATTTACTGTTGGCCAATATGTAACAGCAGCCACTTTTTTCTTGCGAAAAAGCATACCAAAAATTCAGCGTGTTTGAAAAAAAAAAAAGCTATTGTTACAGCACCACTATCTTGGAATAGTCTTCCAGGCTCTGAGCCCTGCAGAGTTCTGAGAACTCTGCCCTAGATCTTTGCATTCAATAACATTAGGTCACAAACGTACCTGTCTGGGCTCCAGCGGTGAGATCTCCAGCTTTGTTGTGCCAGGAGAGATGCGCTGCTCAGTCATGCTCCCTGTGATGCCACAGCATCCTTAGCAACAAACAGGATGCAATGCTCTGTTTATCCCCACAGCGGATGTGTGCTGGAGGAGATTAGCAGTGGGCTGATCTATTCCTGTGTGCTAGTGTTCTAACTAATGGAGCGCTGAGTCATGACCTATGGTTCTGATCCTGGGACTTGATGCTCTATTTAAACCCCTTCTTGGCCATATACCAGTGCCAGTGATAGTCTTGTTTGGGCTCACTAGCTATGTTCTTGGATTCATTTGAATTTGTTTGAGCTTTTGACCTCAGCTTGTCTTTTGACCACTCTCTGTCTCACGTGATTTGTACTGTGCATCCCGTCTGATATTTGATCTCGCGTCTTTTTACTACTCTCTATCTCTCACTTTTGTACTGCGTTGTCTGCCTGGTTCTGACCCTTGTTCATATGACTTTCTTTGTGTTGTTTTTTTCTCTTGGTGTTTGTCTGTCTCTGCACCTTAGTAGCATAGAGACCATCGACCATTTGCAGTCTTACTATCTAGGGCTTGAACTGCAAGTAGGTAGTGATAGTGGGCTGGGTTCCAGGTCAAGGTCAGGGCTCACTGTCCGTGTCTGTCCCTATCTGCAAGCGTTACACATTACATTAAATATATTTTTCAGCAAAACAATACATAAACTTATAAGAGTTGTATATATACTGTACATCTCTATACAATAAGCATATAATATTGGCAAAATCTATAATTATTTAAATTGCCATTACAAAGTGTTGAGCAATAAATGAACAAAGCAAACAATAAGCAAAACAATACGATGACTAAGAAATAACGTTTTTTCCTTCTTGTCTAATAAGTAAGAAAAAACATACATTACTAGAAAATAAAAAAGAACACTTGGAAAACTTAATCCAATTGAGCTGAGACTGACTAAGTATAAACTGTCAGTGGTGCTTGGTCAATGATCACACAACCAGGGTGGTGCACCCTTTATTTTGGGTTCTGCAGCAAGTTATATATTTAGGCTGGGTCACATTAATACTGGGTAACATCTCGACTTGATAACGGTTATACAGATGCTGGATCGCCTCCTGTGGTATGTAATTCCAAGCTCTTCCAACTTGGACCATAGTTCAGCCAAGGAGATTTTTGGTGGCTGTGAATGGGTTCAGTCGCCCCATGAAGTTCCAGATTTTCTTAATGCGGATAGATCTGCCGATAGAGTACCATGTTGTGTCGTGTGGGCAGTGTGTGGTTGGGCGGTATCTTTTTGGAACACTACATCTCCTAACTGAGTTAAAAAAAAAAAAGCAGTAGGGCTAGTTCCACAATGTCCTGGACATACTGATGGCTAATTCCCTCCATGAAAAACCATAGTCGCTAATGGCACCCCACACCATGACACGTAGTGATGGTCCTATGTGTTTCGACACTATACACGATAGCAGCCCTCCTGTGAACTCTGATTCGGCCATTAGTGGCAAACAATAGTGTTCAGTAATTAAAACAGTTGAATTGCATTAAAGACGATATATATACCTTTGGGGGCAATTTTTTTTTATTATTGCTTTGTACTCATGTTGGAGCTAAAAATATGTTTTTTCATTTGGTTTTCATTAAAAACATTTAGAACCCTTTTCTCTGTACAGTCTTGCGATTCTCTGATGTAGTCTGCTATCTGTTTTCACTTTGTTCTGTCAGGCAGCTCAGCTGATAACTCTTTATCTCTGATCTCCTATAAGAATGTGGCTTATGACTGTTTAGTAATTTGGAGATAAGGGTTATTAGATGACCAGAACAAAGAGAAAGTAGGATTCACACAGTTAGACAAACAGCCTTGTTTACAGAATGGCTGAATATTTTTAATAAAGAACAAATTAAAAAAATATTTTAGCCCAAAATGATTACAATGCAATAATAAAAAAAACCCTCCCCTGAAGGTGTACATAGCCTTTAACTTTTCAAGGTGTCCTTTTTTATTTTCCACTAGTGTAATTGACCACCCAATCTCTCTCATACTGAATTATCACTGGCATAGTATCAGGTTTTTAAAATGGCTGACTTGTTAGCTGAGGGCATCTGTGTTGGTCCCATGTTTATAAGTGCCCGCATTGCTGAGAAAAATTAAGTTTTAATATATGCAAATGAGCCTCTAGAAGCAATAGGGGCATTGCCATTAATCCTAGAGGCTGTGCTCTCTCTGCAACTACCGTGCCCTATTCACTTTGAGAAGTCAGGGCCAGACATGATCAGGTTTACACTGCCTAGCCCTGTGAATCAATGTGCTGAGGGTGCGGCAGTTGCAGAGAGAGCCAAGCCTCTAGGAGTAATGGCAATGCTCCTGTTGCTCCTAGAGGCTCATTTGCATATAGTAAAATGTGGGCACATATGAACATAGGACCAACATAGATGCCTTCAGCCGCCAAGAGCACATGTAACAGGTCAGCCAGTTTCATAGGTACAAACCAGCTGACAGACAGCTAGCTAAAGGCTCATCGGCCCTGGTGCAAGAGTTCAGCTTGGGCCCCTCTTCCCTCAGTGCTTTATGGCAAGGGGCAGGGGTGCACCTAGCCTTTCTGCTGTCTGAGGCAAAAATTGAAACAGCACCCCCATGCCAAATTCTCAACCTAACCCCTCTAATAAACCAAATAATAAGACTCCCATAACAGATCCTTAGATCAGAGCCTCATATCAGATCCTCAGATCTGACCACCATATCAAACCTCAGATGAGACCCCCATCAGACCTCCATATTAAACCCCCCATATCAGATAAGGTCCCCTTTAGATCTCCATGTCAGACCCCTATATCAGACCTCAGATCAGACCTCATCATACCTTAGATCAGACCCAAAAAAATTAAATTCACTCACCTTTCCTGCTCCTCCGTTACTCTCCAGGTCCGGCGGTCTCTCCTGCAGTCACCGCTCCCTGTTTTTCTCTGAGCCCAAACTGCACTTGACCTGATTGTATACGAAGTCAGGTCATAGTGTGTGCACTACATCCTGACGCTGTACACAGTCTGGACAGTGCAGCACCCAGGTGGAATACCACGGAGCGGTGAGTACAGGCAGCGCTTCACTGAACCCTCCCCATGACTCCTGCATACTAGTGAGTGTTTCCATACTGGCACAGTATGCCACTTGCAAGGGGGGCCCTGTGAGCGCCCATGGCTTAGGGACTTGGTCGCAATTGTGACTGCTATGACCCCTATAGCTACGCCACTGTTGACAGATACCCTGGGCTGAAAGTCAAAATTATAGCAATCCATAAGGTAACATAGATTGTTCTTTCCTAGTGTTCCATTCAATGACATTGTTTCTTTATCTCTATTCTAGCTCTTGAGGAGTCACAAGGGAATGTTGAGCTATTTTAAAGTTCTTTTAGTCTTCACAGCGTTACCTATCATTTTACCTAAATAACATTCCTTTCACTTCTTGTTGGTTATTTTTAGGAAACTTCTGCACTTTTGTTGGATTTACCCTCAGTTTATCGATCCTGCAGCAAGGCAGAATGAACTGTGCATTAAGACACATTAAGAACAGTGTTTTTCTCCTGATTTTAATTCAGTGTCTTAGGTTAGATTGTTATAGAAAGTTCACACACAAATCACCTGAGATGAATCCATGTACATATCTATGTTTAAGTATTAAACAAATATGGGGGTCATTTATTAAAAAGAAATATGCCAAATTAGCCGTATTTCTGGGGCAGATTGTGGTGCAAAGGCACTAGGAAGCTGTCTTACATTTAGAAGCGGCAGTGGATCTGCCGAATGCTTCACACATTGCATTGGAATGCAGAACCATGATATATTTAGAAATAAGTCTCTATAATACAGCCAGATTTCTGCTCATTTTTAAAATTAATTTACAGATTTAGCATGTATTTCCAGTTACACTGTCGAGTCACATTATTTTGAACACCAGCTAATGTACAGATAACCGCCATGTTCAGCACGGACAGCATCTAGACAGGCTGGGAGTGGCTCAATAATGTCCTGGTAGGTTGTCACAGGTATCTGGAGCCATGCTGACTGCAGAGCATCCCACAGCTGCTGGAGGGTGCATGGGTGAAGATCCATAGAGCAAACATGACTGTCAAGGTGGTCTTACAGATGCTCAGTTCAAGTCTGGGGAATGAGGGGGCCAGGATAATACATAGAAGTCTTGGTCATACTATTCCAACCAATGTCAGACATGTCTAGCTGTGTGACATATTGCATTGATTTGCTGGAAGATTCCATCTGTCCCAGGGAAGACAATCAGCATGTATGGGTGGCCGTGATCTGCAAGGATGTAATCATACCCAAATCAGTTCAGAGTGCCTTCCACATGGATGAATCAAAAACATTCCCTAGACCATAACACTACCACTAGTGTTGAGCAAATTGAAGTGAAACTAATTGACTTCAATCCGAATTTCAGTCAAAATTTGATTCGCCATGAATCTGAATTTCCTTGCTCTTCGTGGTAACTAAATGTTTTTTTAATCTAAAATGTCAGCTATGTGTATTACAAAGTGAAAGTAAGAAGCCCGGGAATGTGATATGACCCATAATGTCATGCAGCCAGCCAACCAGCAGATAGCCATCCCCTGTGACGTCACAGTCCTATAAAAGCCACTGTGAACTGAGCATAGGGAGCGGCAAGCACTAGGGGCAGTGTGTTAGAAAGTTTTTAATTGTAGAATATTGGATATGGACAGTGTAGGGAGATCATAGAGAGAACTTTTATATACTGTAGGGAGAGTGTAGGGAGACTGCAGGGATAGTGCAGACTCAATGTAATCACCCTGTGCACCTTGTTCACCTGCTGCGCCATTCATTCTTAATATGTTCTGTTATACATAGACTTACTGTGCATCAGACTCATTGTCAACAGGTGGTCTAATACATAGGTGCGTTTATCTAGTTAATTTGCTGCGCCATTCATACTTAATCTGTTTGGTTATACATAGACTTACTGTGCATCAGACTCAGTCTCAACAAGTGACCTAATATATAGTCGTTTTTATCTAGTTCACTTGCTGTTCCATTAATACTTAATCTGATCATTGTTTAATAGATAAGCAAATCAATAAGTCTTTTAGTGAAAAAATTAGTCTTTTAATGAATAAATTAGTCTTTTACAAAATTAGTTTGCTCCTGTTTCCACTATGTAAATTAATCACTTCAATTTATTTACATCCTGTGTGTAGCACTTCCTTTTGCTGTATCCATCCAAACCCATGATGCACTTCTCCTTTCTCTGCACCAGGCCCACCCCCATCAACATCCAGCTAGTTACATAGACACTACTCTGTCACTGCTCCTGTTGCTGCTCTAACACACCCATGAACATAACATCACAGGAAATAAGAAAGAGTTGCATGGACACGGTCATGGCCCAGAACAGAAGATCGGAGCAATAAAGATAAAAGAAATAAATTACAAAACTACAGCTGCCTTCAGAAATTATTATTTGATCTTTATTTATATAGCGCCAACATATTCCGCAGCCCTTTACAGTTCAGGGGTTCATGTACAAACAGTCATAAATAACATAGCAACAGACAAGTCAATAATTACAAGAGGAATGAGGACCCTGCTCGCAAGAGCTTACAATCTATGAGGAGACAGGGGTGACACAAAAGGTAAAAGTGCTTGTTTTGTACAATGGTCCAGCCATCTTGGGAAAATAAGGGAGAAGATATAGAGCTGCATGAGCCAGTCACCAGCTAATATATGAAGTGCTTCTGAGTGTGATGGAGAGTTTGGTGGAGGATCAGGTTCAGGAAATGATAGATGGTCTATATATGGAGCAGAGTTAGAGTATGGTCCAGTGATGTCTAGAGAACTAAAGGAATGCAGATACTATAGAACTTGCAAATTAAAGGAGTAGTTTAAGGCGTCCATAGTGTATCTATGCAGAGAAGAAAGCTCAGATGGAGCAGCAGGATGTGTATAACCCCCTGTGGAGTAGGATGTTTTCCAGCTAAATGCAGTGCACACCCACCATGGTCACTATGGTGCTAGTAGAGGTATACATGATGAGAAAATATGTGGAGGAAAAATTATGTTTTCATATAACTATTCTGCATAAAAATATTCAATCAGCAAGTTTAATCTTACTGAAAAGAAATTTTCATTTACCTCCACTTCATTTTACCAATAGAAAGAAGCAGAATACGGTTTGCAGTTTTCATTTTATTACTGATTCATCTGAAGCTGGATGATTAATAATTACATTATAAAAGAGATCAAGAAATATAGTTAATATAAAACGCACTAGTGTCTATAATTATTTCTTGAGCTCGGTGGCTACGCTGGCAATTGAATATGAGAGGCTTCATGAATTGTTGAGCCAGAAAAAGGCTTTACTGAGTGGAAAAGAAATGAAGCAAAAAACATTTTATGCATAAAAGTATAAGGCGCTGTAAAGTATTTCCGAATATCCTTGGGTATTTCTGTTAGGTCAGATGTGGATATATACTGCACTGTATATTTGAAGGAAGGAGAGGTTGAACCTTGATAGCTTTTGGTGATGGAGGATCTTGTAAGAGGTGAGCTCTAGTTGCTTTAACAAATGTAAGTACTTTAGGAGCAAGAATCTCCGTATATGGGAGTGGTGTAAATGTGCATCTAGGGTTGAGCGAATTGACTTTGGATGCTTCATCCAAAGTCGATTTGCATAAAACTTTGTTTTAATACTGTATGGAGCCGGCGCTCCATACAGCATTGGAATGTATTGGCTCCAATAAGAGACTTGGTTCTTGCGAGACTTTGGGTAATAACTTTGTAAATTAATTTCTATTGTAAAACACCTTTGTAGCAAACTCGGTTTTGGTTCCAGATGGTACCTTGCACCATAAGTACCTTGTGGTGCATCACATGGCAAGTTTTTCTGGCTGTGGGCCAAACATAATCACAAACTACACGTTTCTCGTTAATGTTTGGCTTATTTTGCTCCTCCAAAAAAATTTAAGAAATTGAAAGAATTCTAAAACAAAATTTCCATCACACAGAAGATGAATAATATTGCCAAAATAAGCCCAACATGCATTAGTGAATTAATGTTGCTATACAGAGTTTAAATAATACTACTAGAAAAGACCCACATAATACCATTTCAAAGTGCTAAAATAATACAGCAATATAATGCTTAATAACATTAAACAATACTGCTATGCTATTTTCAAATAAAACATGTATGCATTGATTTATCAAGGCCAGTTTGTTCTACGTCGCCCTTGGTAGGACTTGCGCTGGCGGAGGAGGCAGGTAATTTATGACAAGGTGCAGGCCTTCCTCCTCCAGTTCTTTGTGCACCTGAATGAAATCTACAACAGTTTCTGGAGCCTTAACAACGCCCTCGCTCTACCCCTTTTTTAAAGGCAGTGTAATTGCGACTAGAAAAGTGGTTTACAGTGGATTTGCATCTTTTCTATGTGAAAAAGAGGCATAAGGGGAATTAAAAATTTCAATAAATCATCAGAAAAATAGTGCACCCCATGCCCAAGTGAATATAGTTATACTTTGTGCAGATAGCATATATAGTGCTCAGACAGTGACATACTGTAGTAGCATACAGTGATAATAAAGTGCTATATCATAATAAAACAATGCATGTAGGGCTCTAATAATACTATACATTGCCTAGATAGCAGTGCATATAATACCAAGATGAATATTGCTATGAATTGCTCAGACAAAACCATACAGGATCTAGTAAATGCCATATATTTGCAGATAATACTGTAAGGCTACTTTTACACTGGCGGCATGGGCATCCGGCTGGCTGTTCCAGCGGGTGAACAGCCTGCCGGATCCGTGCTGCCGCTAGTGCACATGTGGGGCCGGAACTACGCTCCGTCCCCATTTACTATAATGGGGGCGGCCCGGAGTTCCGGCCGCAGCGCGGTAAACATGCCGAGAGGTGGCCGGACGAAAATTACAACATGTTGCCGCCAGTGTGAAAGTAGCCTTAAAAAAAATATCCAAATAGTAGCAAATCTGTACCTGTAGTGTGCACAGTGACCAGTTTTTCCATACTCTTCACAGATGATATATAAAGGACCTAGGTGTGGCCATACAATTTTAGATAAGTGGTATATACAATATTTTTAGATTGTGATCAGTTCAAGGTAGGCACACTCTTATCCAGGATTGTATCGGGAAAAGCGTTTTTATTTGAGGTTAATTTAAAACTTCTATATAGACATGCATGTGCTCCCTTACTAGGTCAAATTAAAATTAAAATTAAAAATACATAAAATCACGAGGAGTGGAATTGTTAAATCAATAAATAATGGAAATAAATCACATAACAATATATAAAATGTGTAGAATTAGATGATATAAGAAGATGATAAAAAAAATAGTCCCAGAATATTAATTAGCGTGCGCAAATATAGAATATGTTACCAA
Organism: Rhinella marina; assembly: GCA_900303285.1. Taxonomy (NCBI): domain Eukaryota; kingdom Metazoa; phylum Chordata; class Amphibia; order Anura; family Bufonidae; genus Rhinella; species Rhinella marina. The sequence goes on from ONZH01000520.1 coordinate 98,799, forward strand.
AGTTTCTTGATGGCAAATATTATATGGACCTTATGAATGGCCAGTAGCAATATTCCTTTGGCTGCATACAGCGGAGCCCAAGTCTCACTCAGTAGTTATTGGATAACAGTCAATGTAATAGATGGAATACAATTATGGCATTCATATGCTTAGTATTTTCAGCAATCACTAATATAGCTCTTCAATGGGAGTGAGCTTTAATGTTTCTTTTGTTAATTGTAAGAAATATTCTCCAGTTATACTGTGTACTTTACCCTTCCTCGATTCTTGATGTCCCCTTCTTCGGTTGTTCCGTTCGTTCCTCCTTAGTTGTGCACGCCTGGAGTGCGCGCTCTTTTGTTGGCGTCTCACGTGTCACACTACTTTGGGATGCCACGTGAGACGCTAATCCTGGATAAGAGTGTGCCTACCTTGAACTGATCACAATCTAAAAATTTTGTATACAACAGCAAAAGGGTGAGCCGTAGGCAAGTGCACCTCACATTCATCAACTAAGGTGGTGAGCCAATATACCGAATATTATTTAAACCACATGGTATATAGAATATCCCTTTGCTTCCATACACTATATATACATATCAGCATGACTTCATGAGGGATCGGTCATGTCAAACCAATTTAATCAGTTTCTATGAGGAGATAAGTTCTAATCTGGACCGCGGCGAATCAATGGATGTCGTATACCTGGACTTCTCCAAAGCATTTGACACGGTACCGCATAAAAGGTTAGTATTAGAGATGAGCGAATGTGCTCGTTACGAGCACTGTAGCGCTCGGCTCCCCTGCGAACGAATGCCCACAGGCCTTGCGGATCCGTCCTCAGCTGCATGTAAGTCAATGGGGACGGATCCATTTGGTATGATGGATCCATTTGATATGAGTGTCATACCAAATGGATCCGTCCCCATTTACTTACACGCAGCTCAGGACGGATCCGCAATACCTGCGGGCATTGCGCAGGGGAGCCGACTGCTACAGTGCTCGTAACGAGCATGTTCGCTCATCTCTAGTTAGTATATAAAATGAGAATGCTTGGCCTGGGAGAAAATGTCTGTATGTGGGTAAGTAACTGGTTCAGTGATAGAAAACAGAGGGTGGTTATTAACGGCACATACTCAGATTGGGTCACTGTCACTAGTGGGGTACCACAGGGGTCAGTATTGGGCCCTATTCTCTTCAATATATTTATTAATGATCTTGTAGAAGGCTTGCACAGTAAAATATCAATTTTTGCAGATGACACTAAACTGTGTAAAGTAACACAGAAGAGGACAGTACACTGCTACAGATGGATCTGGATAGACTGGAGGCTTGGGCAGAGAAGTCGCAGATGGGGTTTAACACTGACAAATGTAAGGTTATGCATATGGGAAGGAATAATGCAAGTCACCAGTACATACTAAATGGTAAAATATTGGGTAACTCTGACATGGAAAAGGACCTAGGAATTTTAGTAAACAGCAAACTAAGCTGCAGAAACCAGTGTCAGACAGCTGCTGCCAAGGCCAATAAGATAATGGGTTGCATCAAAAGGGGCATAGATGCCCGTGATGAGAACATAGTCCTGCCACTTTACAAATCACTAGTCAGACCACACATGGAGTACTGTGTACAGTTCTGGGCTCCTGTGAACAAGGCAGACATAGCAGAGCTGGAGAGGGTTCAGAGGAGAGTAACTAAAGTAATAACTGGAATGGGTGGACTATAGTATCCAGAAAGATTATCAAAATTAGGGTTATTCACTTTAGAAAAAAGACGACTGAGGGGAGATCTAATAACTATGTATAAATATATCAGAGGTCAGTACAGAGATCTTTCCCATGATCTATTTATCTCCAGGACTGTGACTGTGACGAGGGGACATCCTCTGCGTCTGGAGGAAAGAAGGTTTGTACACAAACATAGAAGAGGATTCTTTACGGTAAGAGCAGTGAGACTATGGAACTCCCTGCCTGAGGAGGTGGTGATGGTAAGTTCACTAAAAGAGTTCAAGAGGAGTCTGGATGAATTTCTGGAGTGTAATAATATTATAGGTTATAGTTACTAGAGATGGGTCGTTGATCCAGGGAGTAATTCTGATTGCCTGATTGGAGTCGGGAAGGAATTATTTTCCCTAAAGTGGGTAAAATTGTTTTCTACCTCACAGGGTTTTTTTTGCCTTCCTCTGGATCAACTTGTAGGAAAACAGGCCGAACTGGATGGACAGATGTCTTTTTTCGGTCTTATAAACTATGTTACTATGTTACTGTTTTACAATACCATGCTAGTATTGCCTATTACCATAAAACTTGCAAACCAGGTAGACTAGGTGGTCTTTTTCTGCCATTAATTTTCTATGTAAATGAGCTGCTAAAATGGTATTAATGCTCTTAGAGATGTTACAAAAACTATTCTATGACAGTATTTTTTTGTAGAAATGGACAAGTTTACCCCAGGAGTCATATGGACCTACCTAGTATAGTGTACAAAATAGTTCCCAAGGACAACTCACTCCTTAAAGTACTAAACTGTTCTGATTACCCAGTTGTCAAATGCAACTTTCAACTTTTGCCATCAATAGCCTGAGCAGACATGTTTGGTGGAGGTAGAGTACAGCTGGGGGCGCTATTGTACAAGTATCCATTGATGTGTCTTATTTACTGCAAGCTAGGATAGGTATCCCTGGAATTACTCCAACACTTAATCTGGTTTATGTCTCTAGGAAAACAATGTTGTGCTTCCTTTATGCTATTCTGGTTCCTTAGGTTATCTATTGTTCTTACTCTTAGGTGTCTCAAAGTTGATTTAATGTTGTATATGGTACCCACTGGCGTACGGCCCATAGAGGCAGACTACGCCGTTGCTATGGGGCCCGTGAGCTGAAGGGGCCCGGCGACGCTGAATGGCCACGCCCCCTTTCCGACCTGAGTACATGGGGGCAAACTTGGAAATTGCCCTGGGCCACATCACCAAAAGGGCCCCCTTAAGGTGGTCTTCCTCATGGGAGCAGAAGTGAATGGGAATCAGTCTGCCCCATCAATTAGCCCGGAAGCAGCAACTCCTTTTAGCAAAGGTTCCGTGTGCTAGTAGCTGATTTCCTGCCTGTGCGCTCCTCATACACTCCCCCCTCCCCCAGCATACACACAGATATCTCAGAGCAACGTCGGGACAGAGAGGGTGGGGGAGGATGTTTTCATCCAGTCTGGATCCTTCCAGCTAACTCCCTCCAGTTCACCCAGCTATGCTGCATAAAAAGTAAGTGTATGTAATAATGTGTGTGTAAAGTGAATATTAATTACAGTATGTGAATGTGTGTATTGTGTGTTTTTATGTAGGTGTGTGTCTGCATATATACTGTTTGTTCTTTGTGCGTGTGTGTGTGTGTATATATATATATACTGTATGTATGTTCTTTGTGTGTGTGTATATATATACTGTATGTTTGTGTGTGTGTATATATATATATATATACTGTATGTATGTTCTTTGTGTGTGTGTATATATATACTGTATGTTTGTGTGTGTATATATATATAAACACTGTATGTATGTTCTTTGTGTGTGTGTATATATATATACTGTATGTATGTTTGTGTGTGTGTATATATACTGTATGTATGTTTGTGTGTGTGTATATATACTGTATGTATGTTTGTGTATATATATATACTGTATGTATGTTTGTGTGTGTGTATATATACTGTATGTATGTTTGTGTGTGTG